>SNQN01000308.1:98126-119651 GCA_008642245.1 Bassia scoparia
GGTGAGTCAAATGAACTTGATCCCCTAACCAAATTCCCCAGCAAACTGAACTCACATTATGCAGAAATGACAACTCTTGTCTCTCAAAAACAAATAGCTTTAATGCTAGAATGAGAGTATATTATGTCCTTGATGTGGTATCAGATTTATGCTAGCAGGTTAAGCTTTGAGAGAGAGAACTTTGCAGTTTATGTTTACGAATATAGCTCATGCAAAAGTATTAGGGTTTGTGTATGAACAAGATATTGATGGGTCGTTATTTGTACATATTTTAGGTGTATTTTAGTGCTTATTTTCTTGTGTTTTTGAAGCATTATAGTGTTGTTTTTTTATGTTTTTAACTTATTTTGGTCACACTATTGTTTCATGGGTAGTTTTTGTATTTTTGTATATTATAGGGCTTTTTTTGKAGTAATTTTGGAAGCCTTTCGTGCTTAGGTTTGGATTCAAATTGTGATATCTTTTTACTTAGTGATCGAATTGAGGTGATTTCAATTAGAGGTGAAATTACGTCTCGAGAGATTTGAAACAAATGGTCGCAAGACCAAGTTCGATAAAAGACGAGAAAGTTATGACACTTTGAAATTAGGCAGGCAAGCTGCCAGCCCGAGCCCGCGCCGTGCTGTTTGGGCCACGAATTCTGTCTTACTTTGGCTGATTTTTGGGCAGCAAACTATATTCATTCACTCTTACATTTCTCATGTTTAGTTCTAGTAGCATTTCTCTCACTTAGGTTTAGTTAGAACTTGAATTTCTTCTCAAATTTACTTGTAATTTCTAGTTTGGTAATCTAGTTTAAAGCATTCCAGAAGCATTTCCTCCATTGTTGTTCATCATTGAAGCTTCAAGTAACTTTCTCTCTGCTCTAGTTCATTTTTTCTTCCATTGTAATGAATTGTGGGTACTCGTTATGCTATTTAGTAGTTGATTATTGGTTTCAAATTGTTGATTGTTGTTGATTTTAGCTTTGAATTTACATATTATGAACTCTAAATTGTTGTTTATGAAATTATTTATGGATTGTGAGTAGTTAAATTCTAGGGTTTGGTGAAACCCTCAATTTGTCATGAATTGTTAGTTGTTTATGAGGTTTTAACTCTTGTTTGTGTTGATTAGCCTTGTTTATGGGATTGCATGCTAGTTCTTGTGGTTGATCACCACAAGTACTTATTTTTAGTCTCCTTAATGAAGGATCGAAAGATGAAGTTAAGTTGTAGGCTCCCTTGAACTTGCTTGGCTAAAAGGCCATGAAAATAGGTATTTCTAGTTAAGGGAACATTGTTGTCACTAGGAATTTGGTTTTCATGCTTGGTTTTGTGAATTGTAACCATGAAAATAGGTTATTAATTTATAATCCATGAATTAGGCAATCCTTCTAGCTCGAGAGACTAGTTAGGTGTCTTAGGTGACGTTCCATAATTTAACACCAATATTGAGTCGATTCCCCCTTGTTTGTTGCAATTCATTGATGAATATGAGTGGTGTAGCCATTGCCCTAGACCCTTTTATAAAAGTTAATTCGTTTAATCTTAATTCTAGTTTAAATTCCTAGTTTAGTGACAAAGATTTCTCAAAGAACTAGTTTGACTTAGCTTGTTTAAGCATTGACTGTCGGTGGTTGATTCAACGCCTCTCATAGGTTCGACCCTTTCTTGCCGTTACTACTAGTGAAGGTTATGTAATACTCAAGAGGGGGGGGGGGGGGTGAATTGAGTATGGTTAATGATAACCAATTTTTTCTTTTGCTTTCGAACTTATAATGAGGAACTAGTTGGGCTGGTTCTTGTACGCAGTGGAATATAGATAAAGCAATGAAGAACACACAGTATTTAACGAGGTTCACCCAACTCTGGGCTACGTCCTCCTATCCTAAGTTCTTTTATTAATCTACTCTAAAAAACAAAGAACTCGCTCACTCTACTGTATCCCTACTCCGGGAACCAGCACACCCCACACTCAACTCTGAATGTGCACTCGACTCACACTCGTAAGTCCAACTTTGTGTTTGAACTCACAAACACTCACCAGGCCTTCAACCCCTCTGTTGAATGCCTTTACAATAGCAATTTTCTCTCTTATGAATAACTTCTTAAAAGCTAGGTAAGAGAATGTTTAAGCTCGACTAATGCTCGTGTATGGCTCAATAGTAATGAACTCGTGCTTTTGTGTTTTTCTCTTAGAAAAATATTATACTTTTAATCCGTGGAGCGAGTTATAGAATATGGAAGTGTAGATGTATATTTATATGTACATTGACTTAAACCCTAGTTTCCATAAATCTATTCTTGCCAAACAAGGCAATATTAGTTTTATGGAAAGTATTTATCTTGTTCGACTTTATCCTAAGAATTTAATCGAACAAGATATATACTCCAAGATTTAAGGCAATATACACATATTCATCTATATTTCCAGCTGCAAATATCTTTTCAAAATATCCTTTAAAAATATTTTAGAAAAATCCTTTTTCAAAACTGCAGCCAATATTCCATTCAGGAACACAAGTGGTTCCCCAGCTTGGTTCCTTGAGTGTGTTATGAATTCTGTTCCAAACTTTGTACCAGAATTCATAACATACTTAAAACACTTAAGGCACTTAGTTTATTATTATTCAATCATACTACAAAGCATATTACATGAATATCCTAAAAATAAACTTTAACTTACAATTCTCCGAATCTTCATGTAATCTTTAAGAACTTGAATCTTCCTTCAATTACTTCAATTATTGAGCACAGCTTCTTTCTTCGAATGTCTTCGAAAGGATTCACACTTCAAGTCTTGGAATCAATCTATTACTGCACATATAACAACGTTAACATGCAACAAGAGATATATGACTGTTTTTAGCATAACATTCAAGGAAACAGCTCGTACTGGTTCTGTACCAGTGAATGAGCTTTTCATGTAATCAGCTGTTCCCTGTTAGGGATGAGCAAAAGCAGTGGGTACCCGGTCCGGTACCTGGAATCGGTCCGGAACCGGCGGTTCCGGAACCGGAACCGGTTGGATCGGTACCGGTTCCGGTTCCAAAAATGAGGAACCGGTGGTGACCGGTTCTGGTTCCGGGTACAAAAATTTTGGAACCGGTACCCAGTGGGTACCCAGTGGTACCGGGTATCCGGCACCACCGATTTTATAACCAATACCAAGTAACTGGTTATGACTTTTGAGTTTATTAAAATACATTTGCTAAGGTAAAAAATCCCAAATTAAATAAACTATAGAAACTTGAAATACTATTGTATAAAACATTGTGTTTTTGTGGCCAAATACACATGTACAAGTATGAAATTAGCTAGGATAATCTTTGCCTTTTACTTATTTTTATTTTTTAAAAAATCTAACCGGGTAACCGGTTCCGGAACCGGTTCCCAGTGGTTCCGGTTCCGGTTCCAAAAATTTTGGAACCGGTCCAACTGGTTCCGGTACCGGTTCCAATTATCAGGAACCGGTCGGTTCCGGTTCCGGTTCCGGTTCCACCTAAAATGACCGGGTACCCGGTCCTGCTCAACCCTATTCCCTGTATCAAACAAGTTAGTTTCAAAGTATTCACAATAAATATTAACTTGTCTGAGGAAATAAGTATCCCAAACCAGCTGGTTCCCAGAACCAACTATATTCATACTTAATCATCCTGTTTCCTGTAATGGTTTGTCATCATTCAAAACTTAAGGGACTCAACAAATTCCCCCTTTTTGATGATGACAAACTAAATCGAAGTTCCTGTAACCAAACAAGTCAGAGATAGTAAACCTTCAATTTTGTACTCAAAAGAAATTGAGCACAACCAGCAGACACGAAGACTCAATGAACAAGTTAGCTATTCTAACTGGTTCCTAAAAGAAAAAGACTCAATGAACAAGTTAGCTATTCTAACTGGTTCCTAAAAGATAAAGACTCAATGAAGAAGTTAGCTATTCTAAGTGGTTCCTAAGAAAAAGACTTAATGAACAAGTTAGCTATTCTAACTGGTTCCTAAGAAAAAGACTCAATGAACAAGTTAGCTATTCTAACTAGTTCCTAAGAAACACCTAAGTAAACTAACTGAACTAAGATAAGCTAGATTAGCTAGATTATTCTTGGCTCTTTGAACTTCGACACTTTTTCCCCCTTTTGGCATCATTAAAAATCTCTCAAGTAAAGGAATGTGCACAAATTGTTAAATGTGCTCATCCATACAGTGGCATCAACCACCATTCAAGTATCATGCTGCAAAGAGATAATCAGTTAAGCATAGCATCACATAGCAAAATAACATAGTCCATACAAATCAGCAAAGTTTAACCAAAAGGACCTAATCCACATAGAAAGAAATGTTCGTGGATAGGGTGGAATAATTACAGGCCAACAGAATCAGTTATTTTTAGAATTCAAAGAAAATAGGGGAGGGGAAACAGGAGCAAACATCATCACTCCTCTCCATCATACTCTTCCTCCTCCTCATCATCGGGCTCAGCATCATCATCATCTTCATCATCTGCATCATCATCATCATCTACTTCTTCCTCGAACTCCTCATCATCAACTGGGTCTTCAACCTTTGTTTCCTCAGTCTGCTGCTGTTTATCATCAATATCCCCTGGTTCCTCAATCCCCGGAACCACCAATTCACTTGCAGCAGCCAGAGCCGAAACCCGAGTCTTAGGAGGAATAGAACCAATACCGGGAGCCATATGAACTTTGACATCAGGAACAGTGAGTAACAACAATTGAGTCTCAGCTAACTCCTTCTCCATTTGACCGATTTTGGCATTGAACGAGGTTGAAATACCCTGAACCAGCTCCATCAACTTACCATGAGTTTTCTCCTGGTTCTCCATTCTCTCCAGAACAAAACTTTGACTAGCTGGTTCCTCTGCCTTGGCTTTCTTCTTTGGAAGTGGCTTAACCTCCACTGGTTCCTCAAACTTAAACCTTAAAACATCAGCACCAATATCAAGACCCTTTTGCTTTAGGATAGCCTTTGTGAACACTGTAACAGGTACAGTGGATCCACTTAGGCTAACTTTGTTATCCTTAAGCAATCGAGTGATGATAGAACCATAGGGCAGAGAGTGATGAGATGAACCATAACAGTTCATGATGTGGTCGAGCATCAAGGAAAGGAAGATTTATCTTAATCTTCTTCATCATCAGGTAGATCAGTACCATCTCCATGATGCGTACTGTTCCCCTTCCTTGAGCTCGAGGAAGCAAAACTTTGTTACACAAAGAATGCAGAACCAACATTAGTGGTTCCTTAAGATCAGCAGATTTGAAGATAACATATTTCTTAGGCATCTTTCCTCCAAACAGAAAATCATATATTTCATTAGGTGTGACCCCTACCAACATGGGCCACCAGTCACTAGAATTCTTATCAAAACCATCCCTCGGAATCCCCAACATACTGGAAACAGATGACACTGACAAACTGACCTCAACTCCTCCAACAGTAGAACCAATACACATATCCGGCAATTGTTTAAGATTAACATAAAAATCCCTCACCCCAGAGACATTAGCAGTAGAATAATCAAATAACGACATCCATCCTTGATATTCAATTAAATCCTTATACTCAGATAGTGCAAGCGCATTAAAATAACCATCCTCAACTCTACACCCAGATAAACTACTCTAGCACCTAAGTCAGTAGAACCAGTAAAGGGAGATTCTACAGACTTACCTTTGACTGAGCGAGGTGGTTTAGCAGCAGCAGCCTTCCTCTTGGTTCCCCTCTCGGAACCAGTTGATTGTTCCTCCTCTTCCTTCTTAACTTCCTTCTTCACTGCTGAGCGAAGCCTCCCTCTCACTGAGAGCTCCACAACAGGTTCCCCTTCCTTTTCATTAGTTATTTGAACGTCCTCTTCACCAGTAACAGCCTTCTCAAATTCTTGATTCAAATTCTCTTGAGTCTCATGAAGTTTTTCCCCCTGAGAGTGAGCTGGTTCCTTGATTGTGGAACCACCACCCTCAGTAGGATTCTCATGAGGCACAATCTCCATAGTGCTTAATTTTGTTTTTGATGGTGTTTTCTGAAGTGGGTTTCGATTGAATTTTGTGGGAGTAGAAGTTTTTGATGAATTTGTTGGTGGTATCTCTATGGTTTTGATTTCTAGTTGTTGTGTTTCAAGGTTTTCTTCTTGCACTCTTTGGGAATGTGATGAATCACTAGACTGACCTCTCCCTCGACCCTTCCTTCCTGTGCTCGTTTTTCTACCCATGCTTTGAATGATCGCAGATGAACAATGAACAGTGGCTTGATGAACAATGATTTTGAATTTTGAATTTTGGTGTAGAAAATAGACCACTAGATGAGAAGAGAGTATAGAGAGATGAATAGTTGTGAGCTGCAACAAAGGGTTAGAACCAATATATATAGAGAGAGATCATCAAAGAAGTGAGAGTTTGAAGAATTATAGCCGGTTGAGTCAATAACGGCTAGATTTTCGAATTTTAATTTTGCAATGATCACTTACCATAAATACCTCAACCGACTTCAATTTAGGCATGTGTAGTTTATGCCTTGATCAACAAGCCAAAATAACTGAATAAGATAGATTTCTTTCTAAAAAGAAAAATATGCTAAGTAATTTTCCAAAAGATATGAAAATATCAATCGGAAAACATATCAGAGCTGACCTGCTGTTTCCCTTTGCTGGTACCTGTACAGAACCATGACATTCTGTTTCTGTGAATTAATGTTCAATTAACTACTCTCTTGCACCAATGACTGTAGACACCTAAATGTGTCTCCCCAAATGAGTAATCCGTGATGAAACATACCGCGTCTCGCGATTGTTTTGACTCAGAAAAGATGCTTTGAACTCACAAAAGTTGGAAATACGTGAGGTCGTACTCGGAACTATTGAGCAAAGGTCAAATACGAGGCAAAAATATTTTCTTTCGGTTTTCTCGATAATCTCAAAGGTTTTCAAACAAGTTACGCTGGCGATTCTCATGCTTTTTGTTTTTCATCATGTTCGTCACATTTTTCTGAATCCGCCAGTATTTTTAAATTATTTTTCTGATTTTTCTATGATTTTCTATGAATTTTGCAATGTTTAAATACGCAGAATACGCAGAAAATACATGAATAATTAGAAAATACGCGGAATGTTCTAGAAACGTACTTTCTTGCGAAAGGAGGCGTCTAGAATAATCCGTAATCTTAGAAAATCGAGACATATGGCAAAGATTTATTCCAAATTGAAATATTTCAGATTTTTGGAAAAATTATATACGCAAAAGCCCGCATATATACGCTCCTAGGAGCGTATATACGCAGGGTTTTTAAGGAATTGTTGTACGCTGCTTTGAGGAGCGTATATACACTGAGGAGCAGCGTATATACGCTCCCCATGAGCGTATATACGCTCATCATGAGCGTATATACGCTCCTCAGCGTATCCCTCCTCTTGTCTCCGCGCCTATAAATATGCCTTGCCTCATTCGAACAAAAACACACACGATTACACACGGTTTTCAAGACACTTCTATTCTGTCTCTCTCTGTCTCTAACTTACATATTCTCTCTCTCACTCTCTCAACACATTCGTTCTTGAGTTCTAAGCATCGATTCTGTTCGATTCAACAAGCGAAAACAGGGTATAAATCTGAGATTACTCACCAAAAACATATTTTTCACTCTTTCTTAATTCCTTTTGTCACTTTTAATTTGACTAATTCTTATTGCGAGTTTCAATTAAATCAACACAATGTAGAAACTCACCTTTTAATTGATTCATGTAAATATGTAGGATTGTCACTCATGTTTTCAAATTCGTTTTCATTAACACTTATTATTATTATCATTATCTTGTCACAATTCATTATTATGCATATCGTTATTGTCAATACTAACATGTTTCTTTGTCTTGATTAGCAATTCGATCAAAGGACGTCTCTTTTAGTTTTTGCTTTAACGATTTGTGTATTTGCAGTGACAAGGTGAGAAGGACACACATATATATTATCATGCTTACTAACCTTTGTTTTCATGTCTTGTATATATATATTCTATCACACTTGTATATATTGCTTAAACAAGACCGGAATTCAATTGCGTATCACATTAAAGTCAGATAATCATGGACGACCGGTTTTCTAAGCACCTTGTTAATATTGACTAACAATCAAATGATCGCCTTGTCCATTGTAGAAGTCTTGGTTTGTACATAATAGCAACTCACCTAATAATTAGTGCGCTTTCAAGATCAATTCAATAGGCTCTTTGAATTCAATTGTTATGATTTATGGAACTACAACGAGACCGAGTAGAGGCCGCTACATGCGGGCGGATTGGGTTACTGATTCAATCCGTACCATGTCCCCGAACCCACACTTTGGTTACTGGACCTATTTGTGGGGCCACTAGTTTGGCACCAATGTTTCGGGCGTCCGTGAATAACCTATATAGGCACGGTGGCGATCCCCTCAATTCGACAACACACCCCAACGCATTCACATGCGGATTCCATGGCTCAATTCCATGACACTGAAGCTGAGGTCACGCCCCCCTAAGGCGGGGCGAAGCCCTACAGTTTTTGGCGACTTCACTGGGGATAATCACCATTTGGTGAGTGGACAGACTTGAAAGTCTCGTAGTTCCATATTCATAATCAATTGAATTTTGCTTGTGACCCTTCGAATAGGGTCATGTCTTAGGCACCTTGGTCTCAATATGGGCATGTTCTATGCTCGAGATCACCTTAAGGGGGGATTTTATCTTGGTTGCATGTGGTTAATGGATCACATGGCTAAGGTAAGTCCTATCCCGCCCATGCCGCGTATGCACGTGTTACTAGATGCGTGTATATAAGGGGTATCTCGGCCATACATCACCAATGTTGTGGTGGTGAAATTGGACCCAGCTCTACTCTTAGGCATGGTACACTATCAGACTTAACCAAGCCGACCTATAGTTCACTTAGATCCTGACCTTAAGTGAATAAATTGGATTTGTGTTTCAATCAATGTGCTTGTTAACTTGTGACTCTTCATTCAGTCCAAATTCTTAACCACCAACTAAGCCCAGTCCCTTAATCTATGGTTCAAGACATGAAGTTTGACGATCCATTAGGCCCATTTCAAAATCAATTTCAAACTCCATTCGACCTAGAATCTGACTTAGGTTCGATTCCAATCCAAGAATCTTAAATCTGACTTAGATTCGACCTTTTGAACCTTAAACCTAAATTAGGTTCAATTCAATCTTAATTCAAGGACCTTAGATCTGAATTAGGTTCAATTCAATCTTAATTCAAGAACCTCGAATCTGAATTAGGTTCAATTCAATTTCAACCCAAGAGCCTTGAATCTGATTTAGGTTCGCTTCAACTTCAATTTAAGAACCTTAAAACTGAACTAGGTTCAATCATAGACTCAACCCTAGGAGCTTTGATTCAAGGCTAGGCCCATTCAATTTCAAGTGGCTCGTAGGTCTAAGAGGTCCTTAATTCTGAAATAAGCCCATCTTTGGTTTGAATCTTTCTCGAGTCTAGCACCTTAAATTAGAATTAGGTCTAGCCCATTCAAGTCCAGTTTCAAAATCCATCCTCAAACTTTATCCATTTCAAAACTAGTGTTGGGTCCACTAAGTCGGAGTTTTCAGTCACGATCCCCGTGATAGGCCCGAAGAGGCAAGAAGTCAAACAAATCCTACCTCCACAAAAGGCCCATGTCTCTTGACCCTCCATCATCCACAAAAAAGCCTAATCCTATACCTCCTTGGCCCAACTGGAAAAACATCAAACACCACTACCATCAAAGCCTCATGAGTCACCCCAAGGCGTGGGTCATCGATCTGCGCGGCCTTCTCAGATTGAGTCATAGAGTCCTAGTCCTAGCTATCTGTCCCTTTCAATTCCTGTCCCTTGAGTCTATGTAGTCTCTTCCTATACAATAAGCCGTGTACTTTCAATGACTCATTTGTTTTTGGCAATATTATTTTCTAATTCTATGCAAGTCTCAACACTCATTGGCCACAATTGGTTTAATCTAATACTGATTTAATTATTTAATTTGAACAATGCCCAAGAGAGGCCTTCTTTCACAGCTCCACAAAATGACCCCTCCCTTCCATCCCTTTGTCACATCAAATCAAAATCCCTTGCAACCTTTTGAGCCACAAACACTATCATTTAGCCTATCTTTCTTTCATCACCCACATCTACCTAACCCTTTGGACCAAACGGTGCGTAGGAAAAGACACGTGCAAAAGAAAGAAAAGAAAAAAGGAAGAATAAAATGGGCAAAAAGAAAAAAAATCAAAGTTCAATGCCAGTCATCACAAATGCAAATCAATCCAATGCAAATCCAAAGCTCAAAGCCCAGATCAAATAAAAAGCAAGAGTCTAAAAAGCACACTGCGCACTGTGGGTTCACTTCATGATCATCAAGCCTTTTTCAACCCTCAAACCACAGCCTCACATTACAACCACAAAAGCCCTCTCACACGAGGCATTGTCCAAATCATCATCAGAACTACGGTGGTCTGATTCCGTAAGGATACGTAGGAAGCCTCTTCTCGAGGTTCGACCGCATCAACATTAAATCGTTTGAGGCCTTTTGAGTGCTTTGACTTGCTAAGAATTTGATTATGGTTTTGCCAGTCTAGAACCTGACATAGACTCATGTTTGAACCAACATCATTAGCCAACCTCGTATCTAGCCACATCTTTGACCCTTAGCCACAAATTTGACCCTTTTTATTTCTCGAACCATAGCTCATTCTTTGGTCACCTTCAAGGACTCATTGACTCAATCCCAAAGAAGTAAAGCCACCTGACCTTTGGGTTAGTACATCTTGTTGGGGAACTCATCCATACAATCTATCCACCTTCCCTATGTTGACTCTAAGCCGTAAACCACGTTGTCTCAAAGTCTCGCTGGGGGGCTCGTCGCCATCATGGCCCCTTTAATTTCCAGTTGGGGGCTTCTTGTCTCCTAAGGCCCTATTACGTGTTCAAGTCTTTTGCTATCAAGAGGACCCTGTCTCTTTCCAATCAAAGTCACTATCTCGCCAATGTTAAGTCACGTCCGAGTCAACCCATAGTCTCGTCCAAATGTCACCTTTCTCAAAGTCACTCTTCAAATGACACTCTTCAATTGGCACTTGGTACTAGGATTAGACTCTAGTATCGTCCTTTTATGTCTTAAACCAGACTTAGATATGTCACTTTTCGGTTTCGAACCAGACCGTACCGATCCTTCAAGAACTAGGGGCATAAAACCAGACCTATGTCACCCTCGAGGTGATCCTAAATCCTGAACTAGGACATCTCTCCTTCCAATTACCAGTTGACACATTCAATTTCAAGTTGCCTCTAGCATTAAACCAGACTTATGCTGCGACCTCAATCCAGACTTAGGTCACACTTACCTCGCCTCTAGCATTAGGCTAAAACAATGTCTCATTCAAATTCAAAGGCTCATTCAAATCATGTCTAGAACCAGACCTAGACAAGACTCTCTCAAATCATGTCTAGAACCAGACCTAGACAAGGCCCTTTCAAATTCAATGACTCTCTCAATTCATGTCTAGAACCAGACCTAGACAAGACTCTTTCAAATTCAAATTCAATGGCTCTTGCCCCTTTTCGATCTCAAGGTCACAAGTTACAGGTCAACATTGCATGCAAATTTCTCTAGACATAAAAACAGACCTATGTCGTCACCAAAGTAGTCCTTAATCCTGAATTAGGGCTATCATTTTTCAAGTCAATACCCATTTCCTCGCAAAGCATGGGATGCGACTGCATTTCTCCCGGTTAGCCGAACGAAGAATGATCGCTCGAGGACTCAGACCGCACGGGACACGGCTACAGGTAAAACTAACCTTTGTTTTGCAGGTACCGGCGAAAAAGGGTAACTCAGGGTCGCAGAACGTCTTGAGTTGCTCTCCGTCCCGAATCGAATACTTTGACTTTCGTCTTACGAGACTTACGTCTCTCCAGACTCAGTCAAAGTGGGGGCTTCTGTAGACACCTAAATGTGTCTCCCCAAATGAGTAATCCGTGATGAAACATACCGCGTCTCGCGATTGTTTTGACTCAGAAAAGATGCTTTGAACTCACAAAAGTTGGAAATACGTGAGGTCGTACTCGGAACTATTGAGCAAAGGTCAAATACGAGGCAAAAATATTTTCTTTCGGTTTTCTCGATAATCTCAAAGGTTTTCAAACAAGTTACGCTGGCGATTCTCATGCTTTTTGTTTTTCATCATGTTCGTCACATTTTTCTGAATCCGCCAGTATTTTTAAATTATTTTTCTGATTTTTCTATGATTTTCTATGAATTTTGCAATGTTTAAATACGCAGAATACGCAGAAAATACATGAATAATTAGAAAATACGCGGAATGTTCTAGAAACGTACTTTCTTGCGAAAGGAGGCGTCTAGAATAATCCGTAATCTTAGAAAATCGAGACATATGGCAAAGATTTATTCCGAATTGAAATATTTCAGATTTTTGGAAAAATTATATACGCAAAAGCCTGCGTATATACGCTCCTAGGAGCGTATATACGCAGGGTTTTTAAGGAATTGTTGTACGCTGCTTTGAGGAGCGTATATACGCTGAGGAGCAGCGTATATACGCTCCCCATGAGCGTATATACGCTCATCATGAGCGTATATACGCTCCTCAGCGTATCCCTCCTCTTGCCTCCGCGCCTATAAATATGCCTTGCCTCATTCGAACAAAAACACACACGATTACACACGGTTTTCAAGACACTTCTATTCTGTCTCTCTCTGTCTCTAACTTACATATTCTCTCTCTCACTCTCTCAACACATTCGTTCTTGAGTTCTAAGCATCGATTCTGTTCGATTCAACAAGCGAAAATAGGGTATAAATCTGAGATTACTCACCAAAAACATATTTTTCACTCTTTCTTAATTCCTTTTGTCACTTTTAATTTGACTAATTCTTATTGCGAGTTTCAATTAAATCAACACAATGTAGAAACTCACCTTTTAATTGATTCATGTAAATATGTAGGATTGTCACTCATGTTTTCAAATTCGTTTTCATTAACACTTATTATTATTATCATTATCTTGTCACAATTCATTATTATGCATATCGTTATTGTCAATACTAACATGTTTCTTTGTCTTGATTAGCAATTCGATCAAAGGACGTCTCTTTTAGTTTTTGCTTTAACGATTTGTGTATTTGCAGTGACAAGGTGAGAAGGACACACATATATATTATCATGCTTACTAACCTTTGTTTTCATGTCTTGTATATATATATTCTATCACACTTGTATATATTGCTTAAACAAGACCGGAATTCAATTGCGTATCACATTAAAGTCAGATAATCATGGACGACCGGTTTTCTAAGCACCTTGTTAATATTGACTAACAATCAAATGATCGCCTTGTCCGTTGTAGAAGTCTTGGTTTGTACATAATAGCAACTCACCTAATAATTTAGATTGGTGCGCTTTCAAGATCAATTCAATAGGCTCTTTGAATTCAATTGTTATGATTTATGGAACTACAATGAGACCGAGTAGAGGCCGCTACATGCGGGCGGATTGGGTTACTGATTCAATCCGTACCATGTCCCCGAACCCACACTTTGGTTACTGGACCTATTTGTGGGGCCACTAGTTTGGCACCAATGTTTCGGGCGTCCGTGAATAACCTATATAGGCACGGTGGCGATCCCCTCAATTCGACAACACACCCCAACGCATTCACATGCGGATTCCATGGCTCAACTCCATGACACTGAAGCTGAGGTCACGCCCCCCCTAAGGCGGGGCGAAGCCCTACAATGACGTTCAACCCTTTTTGAGGGAATCAAGCCATCTACATATCACCTGAAGGATTTTGACATAGGTATATACACACACACACAATACAAAAGAGATGTTTCTAGCCAATCGTTGAGGGAAAAGTATATAAGCCAAGTTGCAAGAATCTACTAACCTATGACACAAAACAAAACTAAAATCTAACTAGACCTAAAAGGACTCTTAATCTACAAAAAGTCTCACGACACAAAGGTTTAGTAAAGATGACTGCAATTTGATCCTCACTTTTGCAGAACAACATCTCCACTAACCCTTTCTCAACATTATCTCTCAAAAAGTGGTGTCTAATCTCAATGTGTTTGGTCTTAGAGTGCTGAACTGGATTCTTGGAAATGTTTATAGCACTCGTGTTGTCACAAAAGATCGGAACACTATTGTACTCAACACCAAAATCTTTCAGCTGGTTCCTTATCCACAACAGTTGAGAACAGCATGAGGCTGCAGCAATATATTCTGATTCAGCTGTGGATAAGGCCACTGAATTTTGCTTCTTAGAACCCCATGAAATTAAACAAGAGCCTAGAAAGTGTGCCATACCTGATGTGCTCTTTCTATCAACTAGGAACCCAGCATAATCTGCATCTGTGTAACCTATAAGGTCAATTGAGCTACCTTTAAGGTACCACAAACACAGATCTGCTGTTCCCACAAGATACCTAAGTATCCTTCTAACAGCCTTCAAATGAGATTCCTTTGGATTGCTTTGAAACCTGGCACAAAAACCAACAGAAAACACAATATCATGTCTACTAGCTGTTAGGTAAAGCAAGGATCCAATCATTCCTCTATATAGTGAGGCTTCAACATTTGTTCCCTTTAAGTCAGCATCAAGTTTTGTAGATGTGGGAACAGGTGTATCATAAGCCTTGCTGTTCTCCATGCCAAACTTTTTCAATAACTCTTTTAGGTACTTTTGTTGATGGATCATGATTCCATTTACTGTTTGCTTTATCTGCAGACCAAGGAAGAACCCTAGTTCCCCGATCATGCTCATTTCGAATTCACTCTGCATAAGATTAGCAAACTCGTCAGGCTGCACCTGATTAGTAGCACCAAATAAAATATCATCAACATAAATTTGTACTATAATCAAGTGGTTCCCCCTGGTTCTGATAAACAAGGTTTTGTCCACTGTTCCCCTTTTGTAATCATTCTTCATCAAGAAGTTGGACAATCGTTCATACCAAGCCTTGGTGCTTGCTTTAATCCATATAGTTCTTTGTCCAGCTTGTACACATGTTGGGGGAACAACTTGTCTTCAAAACCAGGAGGCTGCTCAACATATACCTCTTCTTTTAAGAAGGCAGTCTTCACATCCATCTGAAACAACTTCATATTCATGTGAGCAGCATAAGCAATTAATATTCTAATAGCCTCTAATCTAGCTACAAGTGCAAAGGTCTCATCATAGTCTATTCCTTCTTGTTGATTGTAACCTTGCACAACTAGCCTTGCTGTGTTTCTGAATACCCATTTCGTACCAATGACTGACCTTTCCTTGGGTCTAGGTAAAAGATGCCAAACTTCGTTCCTTTGAAACTGATTTAACTCACCTTGCATTGCTAGAACCCAAGCAAGGTCAGTTAATGCCATTTTATAGTCAGTTGGTTCTATGTTAGACAGGAATGAATAGAAAGCACAAAAGTTTTGGTAAACACTTCTTCTTGTTTGTATCCCTTTATTTATGTTGCTAATGATTTGATCAGGGGGATGAGAAGAACTGTATTTAAAACTTTTAACAGGGAAATCATTTTGTGCTTCCTCATTTGTTTGGGAACCAGCAGGATCAATAATCTCTTCCTCTTCCGAGAAACCAGAAGGATTTTCAATCGTGCTGTTTCCCCTTACCTCTCTTTCCTCAAGTTCAGGGGTTGTAGCATTATTGTTTGTCTGATTGTTTGTTCCCCCTGAACTACTTACCTGTTCATCTCTTGGAGAACCATCAAGACCTGTTTCCCTATCTGTATCCTCATCATCTTCTCCTCTAGGCTCTCCACCATGATGTTCTGGTGGACTAGTAGGTGAGCCTAGGTTAGCTTGCTCTTCATTCGGAGAACCAGCAGCATGGTTCCCAGTGAACTCCAGGAGTCCAATAATCTCATCAGGTTCAACCTATGGAATCTCAAAAGACATGTTAAATTCATCAAAAACAACATGAACACTCTCCTCAACACATAGAGTTCTTTTGTTAAAAACTCTATTGCTTTGAGAAGAGTATCCAAGAAATATTCCCTCATCACTCCTAGGGTCAAATTTATCAAGCTGGTTCTTCCCATTGTTATGTACATAGCATTTGCATCTAAAGATACGAAAGTATGCAATATTGGGTTTTCTACCCTTTAGGAGTTCATAAGAAGTCTTCTTTAGTTTTGGCCTAATGAGTCCTCTATTTAGTATATAGCAAGCAGTTTCAACAACTTCACCCAAGAAACTCTTAGGGAGACCACTTTCAATAAGCATTGTTCTGGCCATCTCCTCAAGAGTTCTATTCTTTCTTTCAACAACACCATTTTGTTGTGGTGTTTTGGGGGCTGAGAAGTTGTGACTAATACCATGTTCCCTGCAATAATCAATAAAGTCAGCATTTTTAAATTTAGTACCATGGTCTGATCTTACCGAGACCAGCTTGTGGGAAAGCTGGTTCTCCACCTGTTTTACCAGAGTAACCCACTCATCAAATGTCTCATCTTTTGAGTGAAGCATTATCACCCAGGTGTACCTAGAAAAGTCATCAACAATAACACAGACATATCTATGACCTCTTCGACTTTGATTTCTCGTGGGACCACACAAGTCAATGTGTAAAAGTTCGAAAGGTCTGCTGGTACTTAAAACAGTTTTAGGCTTAAATGAGATTTTGACCTGTTTCCCCATGACTCATTCTGAACAAACTTTGTCTGCCTCATACTTGATGTTAGGAAGTCCTATTACCAAGTCTTGAGACTTCAGTTTATTCAGAAATGTTAGGCTTGCATGTCCAAATCTCTTATGCCAAATCCATTGATTATTATCTGAAACAGCTCTCAAACAGATAGACTTATTTTGAGGAATTTTATCCAAGAATGTAATGTAAACATCAAGTTTCCTGGTTCCCTTACATATAAGTTCACCTGTTTGTGAGTCGACTATGTGACATAGGTTGGCTTGAAACTCAACTCTATTACCTTTGTCACACAGTTGTGAAATGCTTAAAAGATTATGTTGCAAGCCTTCAACATAATATACATTATCAATTGCATTAGAAAGTGTCTTACCTACCTTACCTAAACCAGTGATGGTTCCCTTGCTGTTATCTCTAAAGGTGACACTTCCTCTATTAAAGGCTACTAGTGAGAGAAATTGCTCTTTATCACCGAACATGTGTCTTGAGCATCCACTGTCCAAATACCAATAGGTACTTCTCTTCACTTTAGCTGTAAGAACAAATCAAACATTAGTCTTAGGAACCCAAATTTTCTTGGGTCCCTTTTCCACAACATTTTCATTTATTTGGTCTTTTCTTTTCCAGACTAATTTCAAATGTTTATTGTTCTTATTCACATTAACTTTTCTAGCAGGACACTCATGAATTTTGTGTCCATTCTTACCACAGTGATTACACACATGCATGTCCTTAGACATAACATACTTACATCTTTGGAATTCCCTGATCCATGTGGTTACTCTACGAGACCAGTTAGTCCTGGTTCCTGTTTTATTATAACCAAGACCAACTTTCCCTTGGTTACCTCGATTTGATGTCAAAGTCTCTAAGGTCTCCTGTGCAGTCAGTAATTTACTCACATGTCTGTAGCTCTCATGTAGTTCTTTCTCTCTTGATTTAAGATTCTCAATTAACAACTCATTTTTTTCTTTTAAAACAACAACATCACTTTTTAAAGATTCAAGTTGTAAATTGAGATTCAGAATCATACTATCCATAGACATGTTAGTAATTACTGGCTGTTTTCCCTCTTTCAATTGATGAATCTCAGCATGTAAATCACATAACTTTCCATCATATTCATCTATCAGTTCACTGATTCCATCACTAGTATCTATGGGGGGAACAGCATAATGTGCAGCTTTGAGTAAAGCATTCTCTTTGTGAAGATCTTCTAGGTTGCTAGCCAGTATTTCAAAGGCTTTCAACAAAGAGGTTCTGCTACAAAAGGTTGCTTTTTCTCTAGCTGCTGAAAAATCAATCGACTCACTTGAGGTTGATAAGTCTCTGGGGAACCAGGAGATCAAATCTTCTTCACCATCAACTAGATAGTTTGGTTTGGAAGATCTGGCCTTTTCTAGTTCCACTTTACACTTGTCTAATTCAACCTCAAGCTCTTCCACTTGATCTTTTAATTCATGGCAAACCTCTTCAAGATGATCACAACTGGCAATGGCAACTTCACATTCAGTACGTTTTTCTTTAAGTTCTCTTTTGCCAGTTATGTAAGTTTCACCTAGTTTATAGCATTCATCCAACAAGGAATCTATACAAGCAAGCATATTATCTCTATCATACTCATGCATATCTTGCCTAACTTGTTCTAGGTTTACCTTGTGTTCATGCAGTACATCCTTCTTGGCCATCAAGCACTTTTCAAATGTGCTGGTTCCCCTCCCGGTTCCGGAATCAGTGTTGTTACCCTCGATGCTTGCAAAGGCAGTCATGCAAACACTAGGGTTAGGTGATTCTTGTTCCTCATCAGATCCTGAGTCAGAATCACCCCACATCGATGCTATCATAGCATTCTTGAAAGCTCGCTTTTCTCCAGACTTGGACTGTTTGTCCTTCCACTTTGGACAATCTCTGATTAGATATCCCTTTTCTCCACACTTAAACCATCCTACAGACGATGAGTTAGATTTCTTAAAATTTTTACCTTTGAAGTTCTTCCTTTGATCACGGAGTGTTCTTTCAAACCTTTTGGCAATCATGCCAATCTCATCTTCATCCTCTTCTACTGTTCCCTTTAGGGCTATGCCTCTGGCTGGTTCCTTCTCAAACTTAGAGTCAATTAATAATTCATGTGTCATGAGGGAACCAATCAGCTGTTCCAGAGACAATGTAGACAAATCTTTGGCTTCATAAATAGCAGTGATCTTGGCTGTCCATGCATCTGTTAAACTGCGCAATACTTTTCTCACAAGATCCTCATCAGAAAAACTTTTCCCAAGAAATCTAAGACCATTGATTATTGTCATGAATCTACGAAAACAATCATTGATCTTTTCACCCTTGTTCATAGCAAACAATTCATATTTAGACATAAGTAAATCAATTTTGGATCTTTTTACCTCGCTGGTTCCTTCATAAGCAAGTTCAAGAGTATCCCAAATTTCTTTTGCACTGCTGCATCCAGAAATTCGGTTATACTCTGCCTCACCTATCCCTGTTGTAGTATTGACATTGCTTTGGCATTCATCTCCAGTAATTTGTAGTCTGCAGTCACCAATTCACTATCTTTCTTTGGAGTCTTGTTCCCTTCAGAGTCAGTCTTCATGATTGTGTTGGGACCGTTTTTGACCACGAGCCAACACTCATAGTCAATCGCCATGATTAAATTTTTTATCCTGTTTTTCCACCATGCATAGTTGCTTCCGTTAAAATTTGGTGTTTTGCTATCATAACCGATCGCACCTAATTATTGAGTACTCATGCTTGACTTCTCTAGATGTTACTCTTGAAAGAAGCCTTGGCTCTGATACCAATTGAAGGTTATGTAATACTCAAGAGGGGGGGTGAATTGAGTATGGTTAATGATAACCAATTTTTCTTTTGCTTTCGAACTTATAATGAGGAACCAGGTTGGCTGGTTCCTGTACGCAACGGAATATAGATAAAGCAATGAAGAACACACAGTATTTAACGAGGTTCACCCAACTCTGGGCTACGTCCTCCTATCCTAAGTTCTTTTATTAATCTACTTTGAAAAACAAAGAACTCGCTCACTCTACTGTTTCCCTACTCCGGGAACCAGCACACCCCACACTCAACTCTGAATGTGCACTCGACACACACTCGTAAGTCCAACTTTGTGTTTGAACTCACAAACACTCACCAGGCCTTCAACCCCTCTGTTGAATGCCTTTACAATAGCAATCTTCTCTCTTATGAATAACTTCTTAAAAGATAGGTAAGAGAATGTTTAAGCTCGACTAATGCTCGTGTATGGCTCAATAGTAATGAACTCCTGCTTTTGTGTTTTTCTCTCAGAAAAATATTATACTCTTTAATCCGTGGAGAGAGTTATAGAATATGGAAGTATAGATGTATATTTATATGTACATTGACTTAAACCCTAGTTTCCATAAATCTATTCTTGCCAAACAAGGCAAGATTAGTTTTATGGAAAGTATTTATCTTGTTCGACTTTATCCTAAGAATTTAATTGAACAAGATATATACTCCAAGATTTAAGGCAATATACACATATTCATCTATATTTCCAGCTGCAAATATCTTTTCAAAATATCCTTTAAAAATATTTTAGAAAAATCCTTTTTCAAAACTGCAGCCAATATTCCATTCAGGAACACAACTGGTTCCCCAGCTTGGTTCCTTGAGTGTGTTATGAATTCTGTTCCAAACTTTGTACCAGAATTCATAACATACTTAAAACACTTAAGGCACTTAGTTTATTACTATTCAATCATACTACAGAGCATATTACATGAATATCCTAAAAATAATCTTTAAGTTACAATTCTCCGAATCTTCATGTAATCTTTAAGAACTTGAATATTCCTTCAATTACTTCAATTATTGAGCACAGCTTCTTTCTTCGAATGTCTTCGAAAGGATTCACACTTCAAGTCTTGGAATCAATCTATTAATGCACATATAACAACGTTAACATGCAACAAGAGATATATGACTGTTTTTAGCATAACAGTCAAGGAAAGAGCTCGTACTGGTTCTGTACCAGTGAATGAGCTTTTCATGTAATCAGCTGTTCCCTGTATCAAACAAGTTAGTTTCYAAGTATTCACAATAAATATTAASTTGTCTGAGGAAACAAGTATCCCAAACCAGCAGGTTCCCAGAACCAACGATATTCATACTTAATCATCATGTTTCCTGTAATGGTTTGTCATCATTCAAAATTTAAGGGACTCAACAACTAGTTAGTGAGACCGAGTTAGGTTTTATTATTTAATAGGTTGGCGACGCTCTATCAGATATCTTAAATTAGCCTTTGGCTTGCATGCTATAAAATATTACCTAAGAATATTTTCCTTGGGAGAATGATAATAATCCACAGAAAATATTCTTACTGGTTTTATTTGAGATCAAATAAAATAAGTGCAATATAATATATCATGCTTACCATACTTAAAATATATAGCTCGCACAAGAACCCTACCATCCGTGTATTTAAAAAATCATTTTGCGAGGAAATAAAACTTTCCTAAAATACGGATGTTGTGAAGTACACTTGAGAGGACTGGTTTGGAACTGTTTCCAAACTGTTCCAGTCTGCCAAGTTTCCTTTTAGTTGTATATGATAAGTAACCAAAGTTTCTTATCACATACAACTAGCTCATCTCTCTAACTCAACCTTTATAGTGCATCTACAAAATCCAAATACCACTTACATTACATCTAATACCTGAGACTATGACTCTTCTGAACTTGGTCTTCATGCAAACATCAAGACTTAGCTTCATGAGCTTCGTGTTTTCATCCATTGAACTTGTGTCTTTTGTACCTGTACATGCAAACA
>SNQN01000308.1:127176-166712 GCA_008642245.1 Bassia scoparia
GGGAGATTCTACAGACTTACCTTTGACAAAGCGAGGTGGTTTGACAGCTATTGCCTTCCTCTTGGTTCCCCTTTCAGAACCAGTCGATTGRTCTTCTTCTTCCTTTTTCACTTCCTTCTTTATTGCCGAGCGTAGCCTTCCTCTGACTGAAAGCTCCACCCACTACTACAAAAAAAGCTTAAGAGACCGGTTGAAAAAAGCCAAAGAGACCGCAAAACAACCGGTCTCTAGCTAAGAGGGCTCTTAGGTAAAGAACTCGGTTGCTTTTTGCGGTTTCTTTAATTGATCAAAGAGACCGGTGCTAATCTAAAATCGGTCTCTTTGCGCATGTTCAAAGAAACCGGTGRTGACGTATAACCGGTCTCTTTGTTCACCATCTAAAAGACCGGTTCTGACATATAACCGGTCTCTTTGCTAATTTTTTTTTTTTAAAAAAAAAATAAATCTAACCCCAGTTACATCCCATTATGTAAGTGGGTCAGAATTACTTTACGTTTTTTTCAATAAAAATGATAAATGAATAAATATTTGAATAAAACTATAACAAATTATATAGAAAAATCTACACTATTTATATTTCCTAAAATTACAAATACTACCTCCTCAACAATAAAATCAATCTTAATACTAAATACAAAATATAAATACTAAATACTACTCCGTAAATTCGTCATCGAAGCCTTAACAATCGTAATACTAAATACTAAATACTAAATCGTTTTACAAATACTAAATACTAAATTCTCAACAATCTTCTCCTTCCAATTAGACTTACCCAAATCAATTGGAGCATGAATCCTCTTCTTGCTGCTAAACTACTTCTAGATCCGAGAAGAACACGTCAAACGAATCGCAAAGCTTCCTCTTTTGCACAAACTCCTTGTAATCCTTCTTCAATTTAAAGAGTTTAATCACCTTTGAAACTGGGATTTTCTGTGCTCCTYGATCTTTTGTTTATTATCAGATTTGGAGATTGCGTCCTGAAAAAAGAGGCAAAAATTGGACYATTCTGGGATGTAAAATGGGTTTAGCAGAGTGATTTTGTGCGCATTAGTGCGATTTTTTTATGGGATTTTGTTGACGGAACTCGTCAGATTGTAATAGTTTGGGATTTTGGATGTCTGATTTTTTGGAGTTCCATTTGAGAAGAGCAACAATTATTAAAAATAAATAAAATTAAAGTGACTCAACACCAACAAACGAGCAAGAACAAAAAATCAACAAGAGCAAAGAACAATATGAACTAAACTCAACAATAACACATATAAATACAGAAATTAGAAACACAGAAAATAGATTAGAAAAACAATCAAGAAATTCAAAAGGCAAAGTAAATCTGAAAATCGGAAAACCTTGAAAAATTAAAAAAATAAGATAAAGAACTCAAAGTAGANGCCATTAATTTGGCACCAATGTTTCGGGCGTCCGTGAATAACCTATATAGGCACGGTGGCGATCCCCTCAATTCGACGACACACCCCAACGCATTCACATGCGGATTCCATGGCTCAACTCCATGACACTGAAGCTGAGGTCAACGCCCTCGCCTAAGGCGGGGCGAAGCCCTACAGTGTGGACTTAATTACTTGGAACAAACTAACCTTTGGTAATGTGTACAGAAGGAAAAAAAGGCTTTTAGCAAGGATAAAGGGACTCCAATTGTATTTAGAAAATAATCCTACTTCTATGTTCCATCTAAACTTAGAGGAGGAGCTCCAAAGTGAGTATACTTTTACTAAAACAAGAAGAGGACTATTGGAAATCTAAAATTCGAGCCCAGTGGTTAAGTGAGGGTGAACGTAATACGAGTTTCCACCATAGAACGGTCATGATTAGGAGACAAAAAAGTAAGATTAGGTGTCTAAAAGATAATGTGGGAAATTTGATCATGGATGACTATCAACTAAGGGAGCATATCAATAACTTCTTCAAGGATTTGTATACGACTGAACAAACCCATTGTTCTAATCCTTCTTCTAACATGATGGGGGGCGCCTCCATTTTGTATGCACCTTCCTTTGACGAAGTTACAAATGCCCTTTTCTCTTTGAAGCCCTTAAAAGCATCGGGGCCCGATGGTTTCCATCCCACTTTCTTTCAAAGAATGTGGAGATGGATTGGATGTGACATCCATGATCAAATCTGTGAGTAGTTTCGTTTGGGCAAACTACCTCAACCTTTGTGTCATGCCCTTATTTGCTTAATTCCTAAGAAGGATAATCCTGAGTCCATCAAGCAGTTTTGGCCGATAAGTCTGTGTAACACCCTTTACAAGGTTGTAACAAAGACTTTGGTCAATCGTCTTAAACCCTTGATGCCGGAGATAATCTCCAAGAACCAAAATAGCTTTATCAAGGGTAGAGGTCCCGAGATAAACATTGTGGTTGCTTCGGAGGTCCTCATTCGATGAGCAAAAAAAAGGGAAAGTGGGGTTGGTTTGCACTTAAAATTGATTTGGAGAAAGCTTATGACCATATGGAGTGGAGTTTTGTCCGAGAGTGTCTTATGTCTCATAATCTTGATTCAAGTTCTATAGACTTAATCATGAATTGTTACTAGTGCCTCATCGTCGATCATTGTAAATGGTACGACAAGCGACACTTTCTCCCACTCTAGGGGTCTTAGGCAAGGCGATCCAATGTCCCCTTATCTCTTCAATATTTTCCTACAAGCTTTGACAAGCTTGATTGACTTGGCATGTAGTGACAAGAGTTGGACACCCTTTTGGGTGGGGCAAGATAAGGTGGAAATCTCACACCTCCTTTTTGCCGATGACCTACTCCTTTGTGGGAGAGTGGATGAGACTACGGCCCTTAAGGTTAGACAGCTTCTTGATCTCTTTTTCTCGATCTCTGGACAAAAAATTAATGAAACAAAAAGTCGTTTAACCTTCTCTCCGAATACATCTCAGGCCCATAGGGATTTGTTTGAGGATACCTTAAACATAGCCCAAAGTGAGTCATTAGGATTGTATTTAGGAATGCCTCTCTCTCACACAAGACCTAAAAAGAAGGATGTCCAGTTTGTAGTGGATAAAGTGAGGCGAAAACTCTCACTTTGGAAAACTACAATGCTTTCCCGTGCGAGTAGACTAGTCCTTATTAGGTCCACCCTTAACGCTATTTCTAGCTACTATATGAATGCCCATGTTCTCCCAAAGTACACTAATGTCCAACTTGACTCCATTGCAATAATTTCTTATGGGGTCATGACGGAGATAAAGCAAAGTTACATCTTGTTGGAAAAGAGTGGACCTTTGCACCCAAAGAGAAAGGTGGTCTTGCATTCGATCTCATGAGGTATTGAATACCATTCATATGGCTAAGCTAGGGTGGCGCATATGTCATGGGAGCTCAAATTTAGCCCAACAGTGTATTATCTCTAAGTATATGAGAAATAACCACATTATTTCCTTTAGAAAAGGCTCTATTATATGGAAAAATATAGGGAAAGGGTGGGACTTACTTTCTAGTACTTGCCACTGGAAAATGGGAAATGGGCATGATATCATGTTTTGGAGTCATAATTGGTTGGGGATTGGGCCCATTAGAAGCCATGTCCACGGCCCACTGCTTGCTCATGAGTATCACCTTAAAGTCTCAGACTTGTACATCATACTTGGTGCCTTGACAACTTGTCCATATCCTTTCCTCCCTACATCTTGGATAGGATTCTTGAGCTACCCCCACCAACCCAGTCCCCTGACATACCTATTTCCCCATTTGCAATTGATAACTGATTTTCACTTAAAAAAGCATACAATGCAGTCTTTGATCTCAAAAGGAATGATGTGGACATTATGTGGTTATGGACCTCCTCATTACCACAATGCCAACTTCTCCACACTAGAGGTGTTGTCCCTTCCCAAGTTTGTCCTTGTTGTCTTACTCATGAGGAGTCCACAGTCCATGTTCTCTTTCAATGTCAAACCGCCCAACTTGTATGGGCTGCCACTGGCTCCACACACCTCCCACTCAATCACACTACTTTGCGTACTTGGCTCAAGTCGGTTTGTATGATCACCTCTCTTGATCACGYGGTTAGGCAAAACATTCTTTGGGGGTTTGTGTGTTGGGAAATATGGAAATCTCGCAACCTTTTTGTGTTTGAAGGTTGGACTAGACTATCCCCCCTCCTTATCTTGGCCCAAGCCCGGAAAGCCGCTCTCGAGGTCCAAGTAGCCACCCTTGAGTCAACACCTCGTCATATCACCTATTCTACACCACACTCTATTCCTTCGGTTAGTACACGGTGTAATGTTGATGCCTCATTTGTTGGACCTTTGCACAAAACCAGCTTAGCAGCGATTTTTAGAGATCACGGATGCATGTGGATTTCGGGTCACCATAGGAGCACGTATGCTCTGGATTCCCTTCATGCTGAATTGTTGGGTATCCTTCATGGGCTGCAGCTTGGGGTCCAAAAGGGTATTCATCAGCTAGTGTTGATTTCAGATTGCATTTAAGCGCTCGAGCTTATTCACACATCCACTCTAGGCATGTGCATTTATACTGATGTAGTTTTGGCTTGCAGGGAGCAGCTAGAGTTACTCCAGCTTCCGAGGGTCCTATTCGAAGGACGCGCTCTTAACACTCTCGCGGCCGGATGGGCTCGCAAGAAATTGTAGACTACTAAGTGATGATGATGTTGTAACAAATTATTTTCCCCACCCCCTTGTTACCTCATGGAGGCCTATCGTATGGATTGTATGAGGCTTATTGCCTAGACTTTGTACTGTTATTGTTCTATTTTATTTATTCCCCTTTTCACCAAAAAAATTGCACATATATTGCACGAATCATGAAATCTCATGATGCACAACACAAAGATTTCGAACATTGATTGACGCGCAACACATACTAAAAAAGAATACACTTTTATAAACGATATTAATCGATCCGATCATAGCATACCAACATAATAATAATCATAAAGAAACAAACAACAAATAAAATTGCTAAACAAATTAATGTCAAAACAATACTTGAATGAATCAGGAACAATTAATAATTAGATATGTCAAATCTCTATTATATAAYCCGAGGGGAGCTATTGTGTCCCCCTATGAAAATACTATTATACCCTTAATTTATTATTTATAATTTTTTAATTGAAATATATTCCTTCCCAATTTAATTATATTTTAAAAATTACCGTAATCAATAAAAAATTCAAAACTTAATTGAATTCATAAAAACAACTAAAAAAACACACACATTCTTCCATTAGTCTTTAATAGTATCCATTGATTGATATCAATTAAAATTTTCTCTAAATCAACAAATTAATTATAATCAACCAATAAATTCCTTTAATACACTATGTCAACTTTATCATTGATTGCCAATTAAAATTATTTTCTCTAAATCAATTTTTCAATCAATCAAAAATTAAAAGTCCATTAATACAAATGTCAACAACATGATTAATTCTCTTTTTTATTAAATTTCTAATTCATTAGTCAATCAATTACAATGATAATTGATAAAATATTCTCATAAAGATATAAATTTCACTCCTTTATGATTATAAATACTCGACCACATTGTTTTCTTTTATCTACAACAAACAATTCCTTTTTCTCTTCTTCTCTAATTCTAATGTTGTACAATTGTGTTTCTAACTATTTTCTTTATATTTTTTCACTTTATGTTTACAGTTTTACAATTTTGCATGTATGTGTTCGTTAGAAAATTTCACCACTACTACAAAAAAAGCTTAGAGACCGGTTGAAAAAGGCCAAAGAGACCGCAAAACAACCGGTCTCTAGCTAAGAGGGCTCTTAGGTAAAGAACTCGTTGCTTTTTGCGGTCTCTTTAATTGATCAAAGAGACCGGTGCTAATCTAAAACCGGTCTCTTTGCGCCTGTTCAAAAAACCGGTGCTGACGTATAACCAGTCTCTTTGTTCACCATCTAAGAGACCGGTTCTGACATATAACCGGTCTCTTTGCTATTTTTTTTTAAAAAAAAAACAAATCTGACCCAACTTACACCCCATTATGAATGGGTCAGAATTACTTTACTTTTTTTTCAATAAAAATGATAAATGAATAAAATTTGAATAAACTATAACAAATTACATAGAAAAATCTACACTATTATATTTCCTAAAATTACAAATACTACCTCCTCAACAATAAATCAATCTTAATACTAAATACAAAATCTAAATACTAAATACTACTCCGTAAATTCGTCATCGAAGCCTTAACAATCATAATACTAAATACTAAATACTAAATTCTCAACAATCTTCTCCTTCCAATTAGACTTACCCAAATCAATTGGAGCATGAATCTTCTTCTTCGCTAAACTACTTCCCAATCCGAGAAGAACACGTCAAACGAATCGCAAAGCTTCCTCTTTTGCACAAACTCCTTGTAATCCTCTTCAATTTCAAGAAATTTAATCACCTTTGAAACTGGGATTTTCTGCGCTCCTGGATCTTTTGCTTATTATCAGATTTGAAGATTGCGTCCTGAAAAAGAGCAAAAATCGGATGATTCTGGAATGTAAAATGGGTTTAGCAGAGTGATTTGTGCGCATTAGTGCGATTTTTTTGATGGGATTTGTTGAGGGAACTCGTCAATGGTAATTAGTTTGATGGATGTCTGATTTTTTGGAATTCCATTTGAGAAGAGCAAGAATTATTAAAAATAAATAAAATTAAAGTGACTCAACACCAACAAACGAGCAAGAACAAAAAATCAACAAGAGCGAAGAACATATGACTAAACTCAACAATAACACATATAAATACAGAAATTAGAAACACAGAAAATAGATTAGAAAAACAATCAAGAAATTCAAAAGGCAAAGTAAATCTGAAAATCGAAAACCTTGAAAAAAAAGATAAAGAACTCAAAGTAGATCTAAAAAACGAAATCAATCAAAAAATTACAAAACCCATATAAACGAGAAATATATCTCTACTACAAAAACGATTTAATACAATCTTAAAAATGGGACTAAGAAAAATTCAAAAAACATAGATCTCAAAAACGAAAAAAAAACCTGATAAAGAGAAATAAGAAGGATACAGGGGAATGAAGAACGTATGAGTGAACGACGGAGCGAGTTGAGGCTCAACGACCAAGATTCCAAGCGTGATGAACGTGGTGAAGAGGCTTGGACAAGTAGAAGGGAAGAAGTCCAGAGTAAAAGATGGAAAGAAGACAGGAGAGAGAATTAGGGGAATAAGAGAGAAAGAGAGAGCAGTTAAAGGGAAATAAGAAAGGTGAAGGATCTAGAAATTCTAGATAGTAGTGCGTGACCTTATCTTTTATTAAAACATAAATACTCGTATTATTTTTTAAATAGAAAGGTATCAAGGATAACCGGTTACAATTCAGCCGTCTCTTATAATCCAATATTTTAATTGTTGGTCCAAGTAATTGGCTAAGAGACCGGGTTTTTAATCACCGGTCACTTATATCATCCTTAGAGACCGGTTTAGTATAATAACCGATTTCATAAAATAAGAAACGGTTTTCATTCAACCGGTTTTATAAAAGTGATATTTTTGCTCTTTTTTGTAGTAGTGCACTTTAATTTATTTTTTGCTCACTTATAATTTGCTTATCAATTTCATAGAGATTATTATTTATTTTCATGTGTTCATTTATATTTTTTATAATAGTAAATATCATCAAAATTCATATTTTTACCAATTAAAATTGAGCATTTAGTTTAAAAAAACATCGCACGCATCGCGTGCAATTAGACTAGTTATATACTCCAAAGAAAAAATCTTAAAACTACTAATGTGGGACAAGATATATATAACTCCAATAAAAAAACCCTGTCAGACTATCAATATATATATTATATATATATATATATAATATAATATATATATATATAATATATATATATATTATATATATATATAATATATATATATATTATATCGGAATAGGATCATGTGAAAACACAAACTTAGGTGAAAACTAAAAACTTTTAATCTTGACCGAGATTTCGAGATGGTCGGTTACGATTTAATTATGTATATACTTGTATTTCAATCTGGGGTACATTGAAGGTTTAAAGGGGTACGCGTGTACTGTTCATCACAAGTAGTCGAAAGTCTTGCGTACCCATTTACTGCTTGTATGTACCCCTTAAAATGAAAATGTACCCATTTATTTGGTTTCACGTTTTCATATAACATGTGGTTTCATTGGATCCTAACTATATATATATATATATACTAGTTTTTTAGTGCACGCTATGCGTGCTTAAACTAAGGAAAAAATTGTTAATTATATTTAAATTTGACGCACTTTGAATTGTATTTATTTAAATATTATGTCATTTTCAATCATTTTTTTTACCATGAATGTTTTAACTTAAGTAATAGTTATTCGGTAAATTTAAAACCTTCATCTATTTGAAAATCTTAAAGTAGGAAATGAATTAATCAATGAAATTTTATATAGGTTAATCGAATTTATTAGGAAATTCCCACCGGAACCCTCTACTTTTGGGTTTTCCCAGTGGTGATTCAAACTTTTTTTAATACCAGTGGTAACTCTAAACTTTACTTAGTGTGCTAAACGTGACTTAATGATGCATTTAGCGTTAATTAACCGTTAAGTGTGTTTATTAGCTAACCCTGGTTAAACTAACTGTCTCATTCAATTTACTTCACCCGACATTTCTTTAATGCCCATTCAACTTCCTTGATCATTCGAATCCCTCTTTTGCTCTGCTTTGCATGCCTTGCTCCTTCCTTCACTAAACCTTCATCTTCTTCGTTTCTTCTCAATTTTTTTCCATTTTTAGTCTGCAAGATCTTCCTATCATCTTGTTTGTGCTGCTTGCTGGTAAAATTGTAAGTAGTCTTCAACTTTTTTGCTTATTTTTTTAAATTTCGAATATTATGGGTTAATTTGTTGTTTAATTTGGGCTTCAAGAATTGTGGTGTGTTGTTGATTGTTATTTGTTTTTAATGCTTAAAAATTCATGCTTTGTTTGAAATTCATGCTTTTCTTTGATTGTTGTGTATGGCGTTAGTTGTTGTGTTTGTAGAGTTGCGTAAATTCAATTTGTTAGGGTTTATTAATTTTTGCTTTTAATTTGATATTAGTACTTTTTTTTGGTATTTAGGGTGTGATATGGGAGACAACATTGTGTTAAAGTTTCATTACCTAGGGGTAGACACTGTTGTGTTTGTTGAGGATCCTGATAAAGTGAGCCTTATTGATGTGATCATTGACTATGTTGAAAACGCTGAGAAAATGCAATACAATTCCGAAGTACCCTGTGTTTAGCTATGCTCAAAGTTTGACAACTCTGAGTTGAGTACTGATATCCATTTGATGAAAATGTTTCAATTTGGAGTGGTCAAAATATTATCTATATTGGGTTGAAGAGGTTCTAAACCTACTGCTGTGTTAAGGCCCTTAACTTAGAGCATCACAGGCTAAGACACAAAATGACCCAAACCCTAATAATCAACCTAGTACTAAGACACTAAAAAAACCAAACCAACAAACCCCAAAGTTGTGACATCACCTAGAAGATACTAGGTTGAACCCTTGATTCTTGTTGATGATCCTAACCCTACACAACAAGATGTCATTGCATCTCAAGTAGTGGACCCTCACAACCTAAAATATCTTAACAACATGGAACATTGGCAGAATATAGAGTTAGAGGCATTTGAGGGTGATGTTGGTTTGAGAAATGAGTCAGGGAAGTTGAGAAGTAAGGCTAAGAGAAAGGATGGGCAAGGGTAAACTGCCAATGAGGCACCCTATTGATGAAAGACTTACCTAAATCTAAGCCTAAAAAACCTGTCATTGTTAGGAGAAGCCCTAGACATGCTGTTGTCATTGAAACAAGCCAACCTGAAATTGAATCAACCTAAACATTCATAGAACCAACCCAAACTGTCATTGAACCTGTCATTGAACCAACCCAACCTGTCATTGAACCAAGCCAAACATCTCAGCCATCAAATAACTCTGCAAACAGTGAATTTGTAAAGGTTACTTCACCCTTCATCAAGAAAAGGGTTCCAAGGACAACAACAAAGAGGAAAGGTATTTTCTCTGCTCAATTCAGATCCAAGAAGAAAGCAGATGTGTCTCAAAATTTGTCTGAACAGTTGGAGACTGTAGGGGAGATGTCATTGAGCCATGATGATACATATGCACCATCTGAAACCAATACACCTGAAGATGAAACAGTGTCACTTGATGATGAGGATGATGATGTGTCAGTTGATGACGAGAGTGATGATTATGACAGCAATGAAGTCATACCTTTCATTCATGACAATTTTGACCCATATGAGGGTCCTATTTGGGAGAATGAGCCCTTACAATGGGATGATGAAACTGGTGAGTGTTAGAACTACTCATCAAAGTTGTACAGAAATGGTGAAGTGGTTAATGAAATTGAGTTTGGGAAAATAGTTCTAAAACCTTGGCAGCTATACACAGACAAGCAACACCTCGGAGATGTTGTGAGGGATTATTGTATACAATCTGGATTTTCAATTGTTGTGGAGAAAGCCAGTAACAAGGTGTATACCATTAGATGTGCAGATGAGAGCTGCCCTTGGAGACTGCATGCATCAAGGTTGACTGATGGAGTGACTTTTGCTATTAAGTCTATCCAGGGTTCTGAGCACACTTGTCTTGGGTTGGAAACAAAAAACAACTTGGTTAATGCAAAATGGGCTTCAAGGGTYTTAATGGATGATATTAGAGCCAACAATGACATCCCTGGTGCTGCTTTGAATGAATTGTTGTGGAATAGATATGGTGTTGAGATGTCAAAGACCACTCTTTACAGAGCAAGGACAATTGCTTTGCAACAACTACATGGTGGGCATGATGTTTCCTACTCATATCTACCAGGATATTGTCAAGTAGTTAACAACACAAACCCAGGCTCAGTTGCAGGTTAGAAAAGCCTTTGGCTTTTTCAAACATATTCATTTGTTTCAAGGCAACCTTGGATGGTGTGGTACAAGGTTGCTGGGGTTTGATTGGTGTAGATTGTGCCTTTCTCAAAGGCAACTATGGAGGAGTCTTATTGTCTGCAGTAGCCCTAGATGGGAACAATGAGATGTTCCCATTAGCTTGGGCCATAGGAACTACTGAAGATGATGCAAATTGGGGTTTCTTCATTTACCACTTGAAAAATGTCCTCTCTAAGTCTGACAGAGGACACAATTYGTGTGTGATTTCTGACAGTCACAAGGTAAATCTTTCATTAATTACTGTGCTATTGAGATTTCTAATACTAATATGATTTCTAATACTAATGTTGTTGTATTTTTGTTGTTCTAGTCTATTGACAAAGCATGCAGAGAACAGTGGCCTGAGGTTGGAAGGAGGTACTGTGCTAAAAACCTCAATGCAAGCTGGAAGAACAAGTTTCCAGGTCCAAAGCTATGGCAATTGTTCTGGCTWGCAGCTTCTGCTACATCAGAATTTACATTCAAGAAGGCTATGGATAGACTGCAAAAGGTTAAGGCTGGTGCAAGGGTGTGGCTAGCTGACTTAGGGGACCAAGAGAGGTGGACAAAGCACAAATTCGACCTCTGATGTAAATAAAACTAATTTTGTGGAGTCCTTTAATGCCACATTGGGCATTGACAGGTGCAGACCAGTTCTTACACTTCTAGAAGGTAACATAAATTACCTTATTACATTGATTATATTTCTTCTATGTTTACATTGTTTATTAGCTTCTTTTTTAATTAAAACCTAACAAACCTAACAACACAGGTATAAGAAGAGTCACTATGGTCAGGTTGGCTACTAGAAAAGAAGTTTGTGAAAAGTGGGAGAGATCAGACATCTGTCCAAACATAATCAAGAGAGTTCAAAGTTTGTGCACTTATTCTAGGACCTGTAGAGCTTATTTGTCAAAGCCTGGAGAGTTTGAGGTTGTTGATGGGAAATCCACCCTTCCAGTAAGCCTTAATAACCATACTTGTGCATGTACTCTATGGCAAATATCAGGAATTCCCTGTAAACATGGGATGAGAGCCATCCTTATGGCTGGATTAGACCCCCATAGGTTTGTGTCTGATTGGTATTCAGTGAGCAAGTACAAACTTGCTTATGGAAATGGCATCTCCCCCATCCCAGATAGAGAACAATGGCGGCCAGAGAATGTGGGGCCTGTCATTGAACCACCTGAGATGAAAAGAGGGGTTGGAAGGCCAGCTAGGAACAGGAAAAGGGCACCAGAAGAAGAGAGGAAAGGAAAGAGGTCTAACACAATAAGGTGCAGCCCTGTGTAACACCTATGGTCACAATATGAAAACATGCAAGGGTGGGCCCACAAAAAACCAGCAACAGACTTACACTACAACAAAAAAACAGCAGGCAAAGGGGTCAAAGGTTTCAAAGGGTTCAAGCAAGGGTTCAAAGGTTGCAAAAGAGTCAACGAAGGAGGTGGGTACAAAAAGGATTACAAGGAGCTATGCAAATGACAATGAAGCAGGACCAAGTGAAGGCAACAAAAAAGTTTCCAAAGCAGGCAACAAGAAGCAGAAGAAGTAGTATGATTGGTGTACTTGTAATTGGATGATATGTTACTTAAGTAATTTCCACAGACTAAGCTAGTATTTTGGTCAACATTTAAGAAATTAGAACTCTATGTCTATTTTGGCAAATTATTGCAACTTTTAGTGGCTATTTGTGTTTCAATGAAATTTTAACAGACAATTATGAACTTGTATTTGATTAACTTTTAATTGTGATTGTCAATGAAAGAATGTTAATCAAAAAAGTAGATGAACAAGATAACCAAGCTTGATGAACAAAACGTAGACTGAGAAGAAGAACGAGAAGTGAAAACAACTTAAAAAGGGCAAAAACGAATTAGGTTTTATAAATCAGTTGGAGGGAAGCAATAGGATTAACCAGAGTTACTTAATAAAACAGACTTAACGAATAATTAACGCTAAAAACATCATTAAAGTCACGGTTAGCACACTAAGTAAAGTTTAGAGTTACCACTGGTATTAAAAAAAGTTTAGAGTCACKACTGGGAAAACCCAAAAGTAGAGGGTTACCAGTGGGAATTTCCCTATTTATTAAAGGACAAATTAGTCAATGTCTAGGGGACACTATTGCTTTCCTTGACGTATATAATTCCAATAGAAAGAATTTTGTTGCACAATCAATGTGGGACAAAAAAAAACGCACATCCAAAATGAGTTTGGTGATTGGCCAACTTTATCCCAAGTCCCAACTAATAGTTATGGACAACACACCTTTAGTCTGCATCCAAACGGCTATGATAGTCGGGACAAGTCACCAACGGCTATTATTCAATACAAATTGAATTTTGAAATCTTTATATACTCTAACTCAAATTGCTGCTATCACTAAATTTTTGCTTGTTTTTCTTTCCCTTACATATTCTTATTTTGCCAACCAATTTAATCTGAAGTTCTTAAATATGGATTCAAATGATCCAAATGCAGGAGATAATCCAGATAATACTCCACAAAACCCAAATTTTCCAATCCAAATTATTCTAAACAATTTCCAACCTAATCAAAATCCCAATTCTCATTTCAATTACGATATGAATTTGCACGATCACCCAAATTATTCTCATCCTAATCAAAAAATTCCACAATTTTATCCGAGTAATTCAAATAATCCCAATTTAGTGGCACCTCAAAATGTTGAACAACCTCAACACTCAGAAACTTCATCAAATACATTACTAGATTTACCACCATCAACCTCGCAACACCCTCAAACGTCGAACTCTTATCTTGATCCATGTTTTTTACGGAATTTCATTCAACAAAACAATGGTGATATAAAATACTACGAGGATAAGTTAGAAAACGATGATTTTTTTAGTTCCAGTTCGAGTTCAGACTCGGACTCGGACTCGGACTCGGACTGGAGCCCGAGTTTGGGTCCGAGTTCGGGCATGTTATTTAAGTCAAGAAGGGTGTCCAAGTTCAAATTTGAGGGTGTAAGTGAAAGTCGTCTAGAGAAACGTAACAAATGTATGGACCAGATAGTGGATTTGATGGTTGAAAATATGGCGGCACAGGCACTCTTGAGGATGTTGCCAAGGCCTAATCCTACGCCCAAGTCTCGACGACGCCGAAAACCGAAGAAAAAGTAGTACACTTCATGTTTTCGTTGATCAGGCTGTTAGCTTAGCAATGTGTATTGTCCAAGACTCTAATTCTGCATGTTTGTGATTTTTTTTTAACCTCTTTTGTTTTTTCGGGCTCGTTATATGGTAAAACAATTTATATAAACTACTTAGCCCAATTTGGAGGGTTTGTACTGTCAATCTATTTATTTAGTTAAGCTTCTTCTTTATTATTGAGTTATTTCTTAAGATGTTGTAAATAATTGTGAATTTGTGATACATGTTAGTAAGTGAATGTCACTTAACTATTAGCTATGCATTAAACGCTTGCCACTATCTTGTTCCTACATATAGTAGGATAGGTCCACATTGTTGATTTTGGATGAAACCTACGGGTTTCACTCTTTTATAAAAACAGACGATTTCAATATTGTAAGGGTTTTGGGTTTGGGGGCTTTGGGCTACTTAAAAGTTGCACTTGTAATTCAAAGACCTAAAAATTAGTATCCAATAGTCATTCTCACAAAATAAGTTATGCTACAAAGTTAACCAAGTAAAAGGAGGTTAATTTATTTACTTTCAATGATAATGTTTCAAGTGAAATAAGACACTGTTGTTACTTATAATAACATGGCCTTTTGCCTTGTTAATTGGAAATCCCAAAGAAATAGCTCCTCTTAGCTTTAATAACCCAACTGTCATATGACTTATGTGTTAAGAATATGTTGTTTTTGCTAATTGATTCTTAACCATTACAATTAACAATGATCATGTCCAGGGCATCTATCTACATCCTATGAGTTCCAAGAGCCTATGTTTCATAATGAGCATCATTTTGTTAGTTGAGAGTTCACATAATAGTGCAACAGATATTCAATAATTTGCCACTACTTGTGTCATTCAAGTCACCAAAAAACATTAATATGGACAGTTTATATGCAGTATTATTTAGGGCACCCACAAAAATCAGCTATCTTATGATCTGAAGTTGAATTCATTACTCATCAGTAGGTCAATATTACAGGACAGTTTCCCTCTGATTTTATACAGCACCCCTTTACCATCATCTACATTAAGTTGTTGAGCATGTTGCATTATATATGCAAACATCTTTGCATAGATTACACATAAATTCTACACACTGAACACATGGTTTCGCTCAAGGTCTGAATTTAAAAGCTGTATGTGCTGTATAAAATGAAATCGAGGGAGTAACATATATATGTGTTGACTGCAGTACGAACTTGTGGAGAAGAGCTTTGAAGATTATGTAAGATTTTTAATTAGGAAACACTGATGACTTGTGGAGGTAATTCTGCATTCTTTGAGAGTAACAGTTCAAACAGCTGAGCCCAAATCTAGGATATTGTAAAAAGATGACTAATCAAGCACATAATGCATTTGTGGTTCTGCTCATGTTATGCAGCTGTTTTTATTCGAACGTAACTGACTTCGCGAAACAAATTGCTTCTAGTATCCAGCTCCTTGCAACAAAATGATTCATGATATTCATGCTTCCTTGCATACCAAACAATAATACATGCATTCTATAAATTCATTGCTTTATAAGTATAATAATGGGTGATTATTTACTCTTCCTCATCAATAAACCAAATGTATTGCCTATATTTAGCAGCATACTACATATTTTTCAACCCCTGTAAAGTATTCTACTTCCTCCTCATGCTATTTTTAACTTTATATTGCATATTTTTCCTGTTAAAAGATGATAAAACTTTGCAGCTGTCAAGATCTTTAACAAGTAGACCGGGCGAATTTATTATCTGTCTAGTTCTTCCACAAAGAGCCACTACAAATCATTCTATATACATGGTACCAGAACTTTAACTCAATAATGCATAGAAAATTTTGTTCAGTCATGTAATAAGCAATTCTATATTCTTGATTTTGAGACATTAAAAATAACCTGGTTAAAGGAAAAATCTGCCATATCGTAGAGGTAAATCTTCTCTAAATTTGACAAATCAGAAACAATATCGAAAAGAGGCTGAAAACGAGAGTTGCAAAGTATGCAACTCTGCTTTACAAGCTTGTTCTTGTCCATAAGTAAATCTTAATGCTACAACACAAGAAAGTTTATAGACCATTTACATAGAGGCAGCAGCTGCTTTCGATGTTGACGAAATTGGACCTCTACCAGCAACCGTCCTAGCACGAGCTGGTCCTACTCCTCTTCTTAGCTTCTCCTCGGAATCCTCATTAACCCCACTTACAAAATCAGATATTGCGTGTCTTTGAAAGCCGGCAGGACTCACATCTTCTCGACTGTAAGACTTCGAAGTCCAACAATCAGTTGAGTCTGCAGAAGTTGGCTCCCAACTTGAAGAAGAAACCCAATTTTGCTGATGTCCAGCCACATAACTGTTGCTACCAGAAGATTCTTCATCGTCAAAATCCCCACCTTTCGTCCTTACTGTCACATACTTGTGCAAGGTGGGTTCCATCAGATCATCACCAACTCCCACTTCTGATTCAACATAGGGATCTTTGGACTCTACTCTCTTGTTATTATTGTGATAAGAGAAGTTGGTTTCTCTCGGGGCTTTTCGTCTGTCATCAGCAAATGGCAAAGGGGATAAATTAGAGTTAGTGGTGGAGTTAAGGTCCGCCACAGCTTCGAGGATTGAACAGGCTTTGCTAACACATGGCGGAAGTGTGTAAGGAGCGCTTGCTGCATCAGTGTTAACAGTTCTCGAATTATTATTATTGCTGCTGCCCGCATCAGCACTAGCATTGGCATTTGCATTATTTGAGCTTTTTTTCTGATGGAAATTCTGAATATCTTGAAGGAGTAGAGAGTTGTAGTTTGTAGCAGGGGCTAAAAGCGCCTCAACATTGATATCTAGGTCTCGTGATCGCCTTGCAGACCTACTTCTCATCAATGTTTGAGGCAGTTTAAGGGTGTCAGTGGCCGACACAACAACTGGAGTCACCATGGCATCATACTCAGCTGCGTCTAATTGCTCTCTCTTATCGTCGGCCTTTGGCTCAACATTCGGGGTTTCAAGCTCATTCACTCTGCAGTAATTAGTTTTTGTAACCTCGTATACTTCTGCCCCTCTGCTGTTGGTTCTTCTATGTGACCCCTGAACATGCGTTTTGCCATTGTTTGTCTCAGCATACTTGTTCTGCTGCATTTCAGTACAGTAAAGAAGAGCTATATTCAGCTTTTATGAACTAATTGAGGCCCAAAAAATCTTTAAAAGTATCTCTTAAAGATTTACTTTATAGCTACTACATGGTAAAGTCAACTGTTTTATTGTTAAACCAAGATGTAAGGTCTAAACTACTCAATTTATTGTTGTTGTAAGCCAATTCAACTACTCATTTAATATCACCATTACACAATTTACACAAGAAATTCACAGAAAATATCAGATTGAAGGCGTTTTTCTTCTCTCATGATCATTCCTGGTTCAATTGAAATCCCCACAATAACACATGTATATGCAAATACAACAGCCAACCATTGGTAGCAACTTGGGACAAAAATAATGCACAGCATGTACTAATACACTTGAAACAACAAATTAAAACAGTAGAGAAGAGGAATTTACCTGAGATCCAGACATAATAGGCTGCTTAACAATCACAACATCTTCCTCAATTTCCTTCCCTTTATGCATTTGCTTCTTGTTATTATTAGACAATGGATGAAACGGAAGCGAATTGATGTCAATCTCATTCAAAGGGGTTCTCCTATAAGGTGAATGCTCCGCCTTCCTCGACCCGTTCCGACTCAGCGACACCGGTTGCTGACCTACCCCAATCCCAATCCCAATCCCAATCCCAACCCCCTGGTTGACTCCTCCCCTTGCAGGGGAATGCGCTCTGACAGGGGAATTAGCCCTGGCCGGGGACTGAGACCGCGGCGAGCCTACATTCCTCTTCACCAACACCCTCTTAACATTCCCATCCCCTCCATTCCCATTCCCATTCCCATTCCCATTCCCGGTGCTTGTCTTGTCAACTGACAGCGATGTCACAGTTGCCGGCACAGGCACCAGTTTCCCCGGTTTCGCATTGGAATTGGCATTCCCGGGGTGAGCAGTAATGGGACTGTCGGAGCGTCTATTAGGAGACCTACTGACCCTCCTCCCATTACTCTGACTCCTCTCCCTACTCCCTGACCTCTGCTGCTGCTGCTGCTGCTGCTGCTCCCTCTCCCTACTCCTACTCGGAGTACTCCTCCTCCTGTGGGACCCCCTCGACTGCCGCCTCCTCGTCCTCTCTTCCTCCTCACATTCTCCCCCATTCCCTTTCCCTTTCCTCCCGGAATCTTCCACCGCCATCTCATTCTCCCTATCAAAATCAAAACTCCTCTTTGATCCTGAGTACCTCCTCCCATGCCCCCCATTGCCATTCCAAACACCCCCATTCCCATTCCCTTTCCCGGATGAACTCCTGCTAAGCCTACCACACTGGATCAAGATTGCATCCACTTCTTCTTTTGTGCAACTTGATGTCCTCACTGCTTGCCCATTTGCAGCAGCTGCCATCAAATTCCTCCCCACCTCTTCGCCTTCGCTTCGATTCCGGTCACTCGAATTCGACATCGTAGTCGAATTCGATGTTGACCCTTCTGAGTCTAAGCCCCCATTTTGCTTATCACTGCTTTTTCTGTGCTGTATCACAAACACTTCCTTCTTTTTCTTCGCATAAACCTCATTTTCTTCAGCTTCTTTCTTTTCTTTCGTCTCCTCTGATTTGTTTTCCTCTTTTGGGGTTGCCTCAAATGCTTCAATCTGCTTCTTTGAGTGCTCGACTTTTGCGGGAGATGCTAAAGTTTGGATCTTTTTCGCATCATTTTGCTGGGTTTGCGAATTAGAAGGTAAAGATTGAGAGCATGGGTCATTCTTGCTCAAACAGCACCCCATTTCTCAGAAATAGAAATTATTGCGTCAAATTTAGTGGGGTTGTTAAGAAGATTATAAGATTGATTGAAAAAGAAAAGCAGAAAATTAAAGTAACATAATGATGAAGAAGACTAGTAAAATTTTTGAATGAATGAGCAAAAGTGAGAACCACAAAACAAAAGAATAAAATTCAAAATAGATAATGAAGTGAGAGAGAGAAAAAAGAGCTCAGCTTTCAATGAAGAAGAGGATTTCAAATTTTGTGGGATAGGCGGGCTAACGTGGAAATGTAGCCGTTAAAAGAGAAGTGGGTGGGACTGTTTTGGGATTTAATGTTTATTTAATTTTTTGTTTTATTATTAATAATTTGGATTCTAACGATTCTTGTTTGTAGTTGTACTCCCTACTACTTATGACTGATGGCCCAACAACTCTTCTTAACCTATTTTAGCATTTTTAATCATCAAAAAATAGAGAAACATTTCGTATTGATTTCACAAATGTGAATCTTTTCTGTCATGATGTTGCAAAGTGATTGGATTTGAATTCCTTAACGGCTACTTAAGCATGTTACATTGTTGGAAATTTGGATTTTCATACAAGTTGCTAACTTGTTTTTTACACAAAAATTAAAAAAATTCATTAATATAGAAAAGTCAAACGACACTTACAATCCAATTCCGCAGAAACTAATTGACAATACCGATCCAAAGAATAGAATACATCATACGATTGTTCAAATTCATGAACAAATAAAGCCTTAAAAGAATCTTGTTAGTGTATGGGGTTGTTTAGACCAGTGATTTCCACACTCCTTATTAATTTCTGCACTCTAATTTACCGACTATTTTGGCGGGTATAATTTTTAGTGACCACCAAAACGGTCGCTAAATTAGAATGCGGAAATTAATCGGAGAGTGCGGAAATAAGTTCTCAGTTGTTTGGTTGCTCAATTTTTCTATGTGCACTCTAAATTTCCATCAATTTTCATTTTGCCTTGTTTAGTTGATTCAAAAAAGGAGAAATGAAAACAATGCAAATTCGTGAGAATTTTGACTTCCCACGAAACATGATAATTTAATTTCCACATTCCCCCTTGGTAAGTTGAAATTCTCATGGGAATTTACTCCCCCCATTCATTACTAACCAAATAAGTTTCCTGAATTCCTATTAATTTAAGGAGAATTATATACATAACCCTAATGGGGTGTTTATTTTGTGGGAATAATTAAGTGGGAATGGAAATTTTAATCTCAATGTCCTAAATTCCCATGTTTGTTTGTGGGGAATGGGATTATTTGAGGGAAGGGGAATGGGATTATTTGGGGTGAATTCCCATGGTTTTATTACCTAGGGGGGTTGGTATTTGGATGAGAATTCTTAATTAATTTCTTCTACCTTTTTTTTTTTTTTTTGCTCAAAGTTATTTCTTCATCCTATTTTATTTCCTTTTTTTTCCTTTTTCAAATCCTAATATATTCTCAAATCAATACCAAACAAAGAATTGGGATAATTTTATCAATTCTCACCTTTCAATTCTCATTCTCATTCCCATCCTATATTACCCAAATTCTCATTCCCAATTGCCAAACGCCCCGTAAGGATTATGTATAAGAGGCATAAAATAGAAAGAAAAAATTAACTCATGCATTTATGACATTGATTATTGTGTTATTTGGTCTTGTTTTCCCAAATAATTTCCACTAATAGAAATGCATTCAATTCTTATATGTAGCCCTTAGCGCTATATATAACATTATAACATAACCCTGAATTTAATGATGGAAATTAATTCCTACATATTGAGAATTCTTGGGAATTCATACTTTCTTCTAACTTACAAGTACTTGGCTTACGGGAAATGATTTTCGCACTATAAAAATTAATTTCCATATTTCAATTTCTTTAATTTTTTATTTGTAAGATCTCTATAAAGTGACGTGTGTAAATTAATTTGGAAGTGTAAAAATCATAATCATTTGACTAGTTTGTTTGTGGATAGTCTTGATTGTCTTCGGCTTCGTTTGTTTTGGAGGAAAACATTTTCAATGGAAAATGATTTCCATGGAAAACATTTTCTGAAGAAAAATTTGAAATTAGAATTATTTTCCATTGTTTATTTGTATAGAAAATTAATTTCTTAAAACTTTTTTCCTTTATTTGTTTGAAAAAACCTTACTTGAGCAAAAGAAAGGAAAATCGTTTTCCTTTCTTTTTAAAGGAAATTGATTTCCTTATGAAGGAAAAATAGTTTTCCAACCAATTTTTCCTTTTATTTTGATTTTGTCAAATAAACAACGAAAAATGGGAAAATGATACACTTTCCTTCAAAACAAAGGAAGTCTTACTCATTATTGTTAAAAAGTTTTGTGTATAAATTTGTTGACAAGAGATTTCTATAAATTAAGTTGTTTTTAAATTGGGCAAGTTTAGCTAACACATGCTACCATGTTAAGCTATTAAATCGTAGAGTACATAAGCACATTCATTTGTTACAAGATTTACCAACCTCTAAAAAATCATCACCATATTTGAAACTATAGAAGGATTCAAATAGAGAGTGAGGAATAATTAAGTGTTTAGAATTTCTCTCGGTTTAAGACCTTGTCTTTATGACTCTCTTAACACACAAAAAAATAGGGGGATTGTAARAGAGGGTAATGTCATGGATTATATGTTGGTACTTCCCTAATCTACCACATCATAGTTCGACAAAATAAGTTTTTAATTGATTGTTGAATATATATTTATTAAATCATCATGCCAAAAGTTAATTAGAAGATATTTTGCTTTAAGTATCCCTAAATTTTGGCCTAACTTTTGTGTGTTTTTCGAGTTACCTCGAGTACCCCTTCCTCCCTTATAGTTTGACATTTTTCACTTAAAGTGACCCTCATGATGAAGGATATTTGATAGAGAAAAGGGTTTGGAGCAGTTAGGGATGGTAACAGGTCGGATTTGGAGCGGATTATACATAATCTGACTCCAACCTAACAAGAAATCGAATTTTAATTTAAATTAATAATCGACTCCAACTTCTAGATTCGACTATGATCTGACCCAAGTTTGACTTTTTTTAAAAAATAAAACATACAAGTAATTTATTTTTTTAACAACTTTTAAGCTTTTTTGGGCTTATTATCTTTCTTTTTATTTACTACGTATTGCAGTGTTTTAATGTACTAATCTAAATACATCCTTAAGTTCAAAATTATACTCTATACATAAATAGCTTAATAAAAAATAAAATGATAGTAATAATGTAAAAGTCGAAGCACGATCAGATATTTAGATTTTTTTGTGAGATCCAACTCCTACCCTCCTCCAGTTCGGAGTCAGTTTTTTTTACAGAGTTAGAATCAGATTTTATTAATCTCGAATTTGGAGAGGATTTTTTTTCCCTCGAATCGGAGCGAACTAGGGTCAAATTCGGACAAGATTGTCATTCCTAGGAGCAGTAGCTTCAATCTCACCTTTGATTCTTGTGGTCGAAGGTGCAAATTTGTATGATATATATGTGTCGCGGCCTTGTGACTCATTTGCACCCATAATAAGGAGACATCTGATACGATCAACATTTTTCAAGTTTATAATCCGTAGATCATTGTTTCATTTTATTGTTGCTTGAACCCCACTTTACTCAACTCACCTTCAACTAAACCTATCAAACAATCGGGTTAGGTCGGTCATTGTTTAAATGCTTTCGGGTTCAGGTCGAAAATCATTTTTCAAGACTCATCTTGATAAGTGATTAGAATGCTTTCTTTTAATTTTCATATTTTGGGTTAAATTTTTAATCAAATATTAGTCTTAATCACGAACGATGTGTCCATGTGACCCGTATGAATAATATATGACATTTCAAGTATGAAGTAATTAATATCAAAGTATAATTTCCTAATATGATACTGTTGACATCAATTTTTAATTTAGTCTCTTATCCCGTGGAAAGACTCGATGATTATATTGATAAGCTCGCTTTTCTAGAGGATTGAGTAATTGTGTGATATTGAACATTGACAAGCCTGTTTTTTCTTTTAGCCAAAATCATTGCACAATTATAATACATCCATATCTCTATAATATAAGGGAAGGGGAGCAATGGTGTCCCCCTATAAAGTTACATTCATACCTTTACTAATTACATATAGTGTTTTTTTTTTTAAATAATTAATCACACAACTCTAAGTCAAAATAAATATAAATTTATATAAAAAAAATTAAACAAATGATCCATCAATTTCTCAATCAACCAAAATTAATTGCTTTTTATCAAGGTTAATCAACATTAGTTTTCCCTAAAATATGCAAAATTAAAATCATTTCCAATTATATATCAATCAATCAAAATAGAATGAATCTGGACATTATTAATTAAATAACTTATAACGAATTCGAACATTAATCGTGTAATTTTAAAGAATTTGGACATTAAATACGGAGTAGATATTATAATGAATTTGGATACTAATTATAACAAGACTCTTAAGTTAATTATTTGCACACACCACTATATATAAGACATGTTCTCAACCCAATAAACTAAAACACTCTAATACACAATTTTCTTTCTATTATGTAAGTAAAATTCTCTCTTTTTAGTATGAATGAAGTATATTAATCATAATGTATGATGATTATTCATGTACATATCTATATTATAGTATAGTTTTTTAAAATAACAATTTCATAAATTATATGCACTTCATACAATAATGTTACTTTTTCTTTACATATGACAACTCTACACCCCCTCCATCTACCATTCCATTTAAATTCTCAACAAATTTTAAAGAGTGGTTTCAGTTTCAATCCAAATTTTATCATTTCGATAATATATAATTGATTTTGTTTTTTTTTATTTTTTATTTAAGTTACATAAGGGAAAGGGGAGGGATGGTGTCCCCCTCTTAAAAGCCGTAAATACCCTTAATGAATTGATGTATCTAAAACACTTTAATATCCTTAATAAAAAAAAATTAGAAATTGATACTCTTAATAAATTACTCAATCTCTCATTCAATTAAAAATAGAGAATACATTAATTGTGTAACTTAATTAGTGAAAATTTCAAAGCAATGAACAGTATTCTAAATTAAATTAAAACATATATGAAATATATTTAAAATTCAAGTTATAGCTACCTAGGAAATGATTATAATTAAAATAATTGTATTGATAATTAGTTATAAGGGTCTGTTTACTTAAACTTAATTTCAGTTTTGTTCAGTTCAGTTTCAAAATATTCAGTTTTGTTCAGTTCAGTTCAGTTCAGTTAAGTTTTGGAATTTTCTTCAATTATGTTAATTACTTTCTATTGTATTATTTAAGTAATAATATTGATAATGATAACAATGACAATACTAACAATGTTATCAATTAGATGATGATGATATAACATTAAGAATAACAATAAAAATAATATTGATGATATTAATATTAATATTAATATTTTGATGATGACAACAACAACAATAATAATAATAACAACAACAACAATAATAATAATATTTGATGATATTGATATTAATATTTTGATGACGATGATAATAATATTTACAATATTAATAATAATAATAAAGGCCTTTTTTGATGCAAATAATAATAAAGGCCTTTAAAATAATACATCTAATATCGTTAATAATATTCGACTAAATAATAATATTAATCGACTAAATAATAATGTTCGACTAAATAATAATATTCAACTAAATATTAATCTACTAGTTTATTTTCATAATCGGTTAGTTCTTCATCATCTTGTTGTTCTCCGCCAACATCCTCCAATTCCGGGATATTTGTCTGAATTGACTCCATATCTGATCAGTTATTTGTTGTCGTACAATGTTCATAGCTTCTTTTCTCGTATCATCATACATAGAATGATCTTCTTTTGGTTCAATCACTTCAATTTGGTGCGTGAGAGGAATTCCTAGATCATGTAAACGAGAGAAGTTGTGTAGAGTACAACAAGCGACAATAATTTGCAACTGATACTCAAACTCCATTGGTGGCATCCCCCTAGGTTGTAGTACCTTCCACCTATTTTTGAGAACTGCAAAGATCCACTCAATTACATTTCGACAGGAAGAATGTCGGTAATTGAATTGCTCATACTTTCCTTGTGGTGGAGTCTCGCGTCTGAAATCAGGCAAATGGTATCTCATCCCATGTCCCACATGTGGACTCAAGTACCCGAGTGTGTTAGGATATGCCGAATCGACCACATAGTATTTTCCTATACAACAATATACATGTTAGTTTATCAAAGTGATGTGTTTTCCCATTGTATACAGGTATTTGTAACTTAGTTTGTACCAGAAGGGGGATGAGGGAAGCCCATCCTTGCATCTCCTAAGCTTCGCCTCCATATTGCTGTATCATGTGCATTTCCTTCGTAGCCTACATTGATGTGAGTGAACAACATGTTTAGTGAACACACAGCGAGCACATTCCATGATTTGTTCCCGTGATGATCTCTAAACGCCTTTCTTTGAGCATCCGCAACAACAGCTTGTATATGAGTACCATCAATGGCTCCAACACAATCCTGAAACAAAATCCAATAACATTCACATTAACAAAAAATGACATCCCAAGTTGTTGTTGTTTTTAATTTATATAAAATGACATCGAATGTATAGTAAAATACCTTGAAGAAAGGTGTTTCATTCAAACTTTGATATGGTCGAATTATTTGAGTCGACAATGTCTCTAAAGCTTTTAATACCTCACGGAAATACTTTGAAATAGTCCTTACCGAGTGTTGAAATCTTTCTGCAGTATCACGTACAGAAGCAGGTTTGGCTAGCATGTACAAACTCATCCCAAGTTGCTCTTCAATGCTAATATGTCTACGATTACCATCTTTCAACAATTGTTGTTCTCTAAGGACATTAGCAAGGCTTAAAAATACATCTCTACTTAACCGAAGTTGTTCTTTGCATAAGTTGTGATGGCCTGTCAACATCCTATGTATGAACTGATGACCCGATTCGCCACCACAATGAAGAGGCATCCGAGGAACTTCAGTTGTCAATCTCCTTAGCTCATGCAACGCTACACGTGTCAAACTTTCCTCAACCAACTCATCATCATCCATTCTACACAAGCAAACAATTTGTTTCAAAAACACAAATCAAAAGACATACTTTTATAAAAGGTTGATACATAATACATAACATTAAAGAAATCGACAAGAAACACAAATCCAAATACATAACATTCAAATCCATAACATTAAGTAAATCCACTGGAAAACAACAGTGAAACTAAAATCCTTAAACATAAATAACTAAAATCCAAATGTTTTGAAACTGAAATCCTCTATATAAATGGATCCTCGTCCATAGGCATGTGTGGCCTATAAACATCATCGTCAAGAACACAGTGCTTCCTTAAGAAATGGAGTCTGCCAGCATCAGAACGAAGAGAGTTGAAAAGGTCAACGCCACCCGGAGTACGGCGAAAGCTATCAAGAATATCCACTACAAATTCATCCCCGTACTTCTCCACAATTCCCATGGACTCCAACTTATTTTGAACTTCATCAAAAGAATTAAATTGTTTTGAAGATTGACTCGCGGAAGATTTCTTCATTTGATAGAGACATGTGTCAATATCCTCTTCCCTAGAACTTTTAGAACTTTTCTAAGAGGACTGGGATTTTGTTTCGACGCTCCTACGCTTTTTTGGCTCAGTGCGAACAATTTCTAACTCTTGTGTTCTCACTTCTTCCACTTCTTGGAGTTCTTGCACATCATCAGAGTCACCAGATTCTTCACATTCCCCTTCCGCAACAGTTACTACTTCCTTTTGTTTCTGTGGTACCGATGATGGAGTATAAGATCTCTCACCCGTTGCATAACCACTCCGCAAAATCTTATCCCATTCTTCCTCATCGGGTAATGGATGCTTAAGAAACCCTTTTGCTATGGCTTTATATTGCTYTAATAAAATAACGTTACAAAAACAATATATTCTTTCACACATTATTGAGCAATTSAATGAATTTAAAACGCAATCACCAAGTACCTCATGAAAGGCTTTCCATTTTTCACTGTTAACATCAGTATCAGGACAACCATTTTCTTTCCATCCAATACCGGTCCATTYTTTCAATTCATTCCAAGCTTTGTGTTTTTCTTTTGCATACGCGAACCAATTCTTAATAGAAAGCCATGGAATTTCTGTTCCACTTCGGGTTTTTAACGCATCAGCAACAATAGGCCAATCAATTTTCGACCCACAGGGGATGACATGGTTAGGCAAGATGGTATAAAGTATCTTTTTAATGTCGGGGGTGAAAGATGCCCGATTTGCAGCCATTGCAAATAACCAAATGAAGCTAAGCTAAACATTGGACAAAGTGAATTAAGTTATGATGGAAATTTAGTTGAAATGATTTTACTATCGTTGCCAAATTTGACAATATCAAAGACAACATGATCCTTATATAATTAACCATGTGAAATAATATCATGACAAGAAAAGCCATCCAGCAATTCATTCAGCAACATAAAATCAAATGAAGCTAAACTTGCAAGAATTCGACCAAAAAAAGTGTCGATAAATAGTAGCAGTAAAATATATTGAAGAGAACAACAATTATTAGTAAAAATTCATAACAAAAAAATACAGCAATGTTAACAAAAATTTAGCAAAAATTCGACCACAAAAACAGCAAAAATTAAACAGAAAAAAAATTCGAACAAAATTCGATAAATTGATAAATCAACAAAAATTCGACCACAAAAACAAAAATTAAACAGCAAAAAATCAGCAAAAAATTCGACCAAAAATTACCCTAACTATATTAATCCATAGATCAGAAGATTGTAACATTAAAAATCAAGAAATTTACCTCTATTTGCTTGCAAGAAGATGGGTAGAATAATATGTGATTATGCGCCTTAGATGATCTTGCCAACGATTATCCGCCTTCGATGTCGCCGACAGCTGGAAGATGGAGTCGCCGACGGTTGGAAGATGGAGTCGCCGACGGCTGTATAAGAGGGAGATGAAGATGGGAGGGGAGGCGGCTGTAAGAGAGGGAGATGAAGATAGGAGGCGGCTGTAAGGATTTGGTGAAATGAACGTTGTAAAAATTCTAGGTTATATGATTATGACAGTCAATTTTTTTTTTTACCATTATTACGATTATGACTGTTTTCCATTTTTATTTATTTATTATTATTTTTGGTTAAATTTTATCTAATCATTAAATAAATAAATTAATTACCCAGATTAAATTAACTTCAATATATTGCTAATCAATATTTAAATATCACTAATCCAAAACTTAAATCTTCCTATTTATTCAGTTCAATTCAGTTCAGTTCAATTCAGTTCAGTTTAGTTCAGTTCAGTTTTAAAAAATTCAGTTCAGTTCAAGTAAACAGGCCCTAAATCAATTATTTTTTTGACGAGTAATTATAAATCAATTATATCAAATATTTCTTAAAAATTATAATAAAATACATACTATATAATATTTTTTTATGAATTGAAATTTTCACAAGTCAATTAGCACGCATCGCGTGCACATAAAAACTAGTAGTACACTGAATTAGCTTCAAAACGATATATTACGTCTAATTTGGACTTGTAGATAAAAAATATGGTGCTTGCGGTAAACGTTTTTGCGAATATAAGATGTAATCGCTGACTTATCAGCGAAGATTTCTTTTAATCGCTGATTTGTTAGCAACAATATAAAATATTCACTGATATATTAGAGATAATATATTATTCGCTGATATATTAGCGATTATATACAATCTTCGCTGATTTTCTGAAATATTCTTTATTTTATATGCTATTTTAATTAGCGAACATTTATTTTATACGCTGCAAAATCAGCGTCAAAATGATTTGATCGCTAACAAAAACAGCGTCAATTGAAGATATTCTCTATTTGACTGGCGATCATTGAGATTCATTACTGATATTTAAGTGATAATATAAAATCTTCGCTAGTATTATTCAATAATAATTTTATTCTACTTAATATTTTGTTGGTGATTTTTTTATTTTATACGCTGATCAAATCAACGACAATTAATATTAATCGCTAATATTGCAGCAAACATATATTATTGGCCCTGTTGGCAAATATAGTTTAGAGTTTAGTTGTTAGAATTTAGAGTTAGAGTATAGAGTTTTAACTTTTTGATTAGAAGGTTTGACTGTGTATTTGAATTGACCAGCTTTCCACAATAATGTGTTTGGTAAAACTTAACTGATTGCTAAAAGTTGATTTCTTTTATTGGTGTAAAATGACATTATGGTAGATGTTTCATCATGTGTTAGTATTATAATAGTAGGCTTAAAAGTCTTTTCTTTTTTCTCTCTCCTAATCCTCTAAAGAAAAAGCTCCAAATAGGAGCTTTTTTATTTTGAGAGTTTTCACCCCAAAACACTCTCTTGAAACTCTATTTACCAAACATCCCTATTAGAATTTTGACTAGTCAAAAACTCTAATAGTGATTCAAAACTCTCTTTTCCACCCAAAACTCTCTTTGCGAAACACCCCATTGTCGATGGTCTATCAGCAACTTTTGAAAATAGTTGTTGCTTTTCTTCATAAAAAAAACCCAATTTTCTTAACAAAACAATTCATAGCTTCTGCTTCTTTTCTTCAGTTCTACTCTGTCTACGGCTTTTTACTTCTTTCTTCTCTTTTACTTCTACTACAATACTACTTCTACTACTTTATACTTTAATTTATCAATTATAAAACAAAACTATGTCCAACTAAACACTCAAAGAAAAATTTTCAAACGAGAAGTGGTAAGTTTTTTGAGAGTCTCAAAATCAATTCTCTTTACTTTGTACATATGTTAACAATTGTATAGTTTAATACGTTTTTATTGTTTTTTCTCACATATTTTGTTGAAGTATTTAATTTGAAAAATTATCACATTAAACAAAGATAATTATGGAGAATACTAATCATTCTTAGGTTTCTTAAATGAATCTTAATTTTGTTTTGTCCTAATTAAATAAATTATTCTTTCATGTAATCACTCTAAATTAGTAATTCTTTATTAGGTTGTAAATTGGTTAAATTGCTTTTAATATAACTTTTATATTTAAAATTGAGAGAAATTTAGTAAAGGTCGTCTATGGGCTAATGCGACGCACTTCGCCGTATTAATACCCTCGCCCCCGAATTCACACTTTGGTTCGCATGACCACGCTTTGAAGTCATCCTCATGGGATTGAAGGGGCAAAATCGTGTTATTTGGAAATGTCTCTAATTCGTGTCCTTTTCTTTATTGGTCTAAATACATGGTTTATGAGTTTATCTCCTAAAACTCATTGGTGACGTCTACTATTATTGTCCCTTTCAATACTTCGTTTCTTTCCTCGGACAMAAAAATGGGGAGCTGGTGGTGGCTCTTACAGTGGTGACTTCACTGGGGAAACATAGGAAATTATTTCGGTAATTTTCTAAAAGAGGGCGAAACTTGAAAATTTTCTCTCAATTTGTGCACCTTTTTTTTWAAAAAAATACAACAGGTAGCGATCATTTTCTAAAGTCGTCGGCTTGTCAACGATCTACACAAAGAGTCACTAGTTGTTCAACGTCAATTTTTAATGATCGTTGATGGGTCAGCGACATTTTTTAAAGATCGTTGATGGTTCAACGACTAATTCTCAAATTCGCCGATGTTTTAGGAAGGTAAGAATTGATTTTTTTTCCTCATAGTTTATATTCTTGTTATATTTGAAGCAAATTGCATTTTTTTGAGAGATAAATAAAATTCATTGCTCAACAAAACAAGCATACAACCTAGGCTAAAGCTAGGACACATACAAGCCTTCTAAGAGGACCCTCTACACCTAACAGCCCAAACTAGCAAGGCTAACAGGCTAGCCTTAGACAACAGTAGCTATAAAGCTGATAATAACCACCTAACATCATTTTGCTTAATTTTCTTACAATACACTTGACTGATTCTATTCTTAACTATACATTTTACAAAGTCAGTTAGCTCATCAACAGTGCAGTCTTTAGAGTTCTATTACTTGTCATTCCTAGCTTTCCAGACAGCATAGGTAGTAGCAGCAAATTGCATTATTATTCATATATATTTTTAACCATACACGTAACAAATACTTGGCCTCCATGTGTTTGAAACGTGCCTTAGGGTTGACACATTGTTATAACATTTCGGGGAGGAACTATTGACTTGGTGGCCCATGGCCTCTAAACAGCCGAGCAAAATAGAACATTATCCCAACTACATCAATTTTCAAGCTATCCATGGTGTTTGGATGGCAGACACTTCATATATATATATATATGTCGATTTTTCCGCAAAGTGTTAAAGCACACTCCTTAGATGTAGGATCCTTGAAATTCACCAAAGACTAAACCATAGAAATTTTTGCATTAATTATTTTGTAAATATGTCATTCCTTTTTATTTCTATAATAATATTTGTATATTTTAGAATCTTTCATATTTGGTGCAAGATTTTATGAACCCTTTAAAATTATATGATTGTTTAAAGTTGTGATCTTCAAAATTTTTGGAAACTATATCGTTGAGAGTCAATATAATCATGTAAAGATATTATATCATTAGGATTCTTACTCTTTAGGATTTTTTGATATTATATTCTACAAGTATGAATAACAATCTCACATTTCCCTTTTTTATTACAAAATTTTTTGAGAAAATAAAGCTTAAAAATTCAGCGACATATTTTATTTGTCGCTAACAAATCGGCGTCAATAATCTTCTATGCTCTCCAATCTATCAGCGACTAATTTATTTTGTCGCTTTTCTATCAGCAACAAATTTTATTAATCGCCTACTGTGTAGCAACAAATTAATTTAAACGCTGATATTTTTTTCGATTTTTTATTTCCTTTTTCTCATTCAAATTATTCTTTTTTTTATTCTTTTGTTAATTATTATTTTTTTTAAAAAAGGGTCCTAAACTTTGTACACGAAATTACTAATCATTTCTACAACTTGGCTATGCACTACAAAAAAAATCAACATTACATGTTCTCATTTACAAGAATTATATTTGTCAACTCTATAATTGTTCCAAAGTAGAGAATGTTTAAAAAAAATTCCAATCCAAATATTCAACAATAGGCTCATTCCAAGTCTTTTAATGAATTTACTCATTCCTAGTCATTTAAAAATGTGGACTCACTTAGGTTCATATTAATAAAAAAGGTTATAGTCTTAAAACTTTAAGACATAATCTAAAAATAAACTAAAAAATCAACAAAAAATAAAATTAGTCGCTTACAGTTCAGCGATCAAAACATTCAGTCGCTAACTACGTAACGAAAAAAAGTTCTAATCACTAGCCAATAAGCGATTGTTACACTAGTGTCGCTAATCTTTTAGCGATCATTATAATTTATTGCTGTCACTATTTTTGTTTTATTTTGAGATTCTTCATTTTCTACTATTGGAATAATCTCAACATAAACATATAAACCAATTTGGTTCAGAAAAAGGCTCATTATGGTTTTTTAATTCAATTTAGCATTTTACATGAAGTACGCTTGGTCTGATTCCTATATTTGGATATGTAGGCAACTTTTTTAGTCCAACCTCATGAAATTACTTTGAAACATATTATTGGCATAATTTTTTTTTTTTAAAAAAAAATGCCTAATGTAAATAATAAAATTGTTTGCATTAGAAATTGATAATATGTAATTTAATCTTTCAAATTTTTCTCATGAAGATGGAAAAAAAAACTTTCATTCATAATGGAGATGAATTATGCAATGATTCCTCTAGACCACTCGTCTCCTTTTTCTCAATAAAACACTATTTTTTAAAAAAAAAAATTAACGTTGAGTTCAATGGATCTTTGTTCCACTTTTCATGATAAAACCTTCCTACAAATGTTTTAAATCAATGGACCCATGGTTCATTTTATTTCAAATAATCCATTTTTATTATTACAATTAGTACACCCAAGGTCTACTCTTTTGATTGGAACATCCTAAAATATAATACTTTAACATTGGCTATCAAAATGGAAAAAACTGATTCAATACACGCTTGAGAAAATTCACAAAGAGATTAATGACCACAAGTAAAGTTTGGAAGCCGAACTAGACCATCTTTCTTCATCTACATTTATTTTCTTTTTGCTTTTTTCTTCTATTGTTTCTTTCAATCCATTTTTCTTAATTTTTTCCCCTTAATCTTTAAAGAGTGGAAGTCTTATATATGCTGTCAAATCCCATTGGATTGTACTTATCTCTATATTCAATGACATGAGATCTATATCTAAGTACTTTTCATATCAATTCATTAATTGTCTTGCTTAATTGAAACAAAAATCAATATTATTAATGCAATAAGTTTGAGAACAAATATTCGACAAAACTTAGATAATGCTACTCATTTCAAATGCGTTAACAACTTCGCATATCTCCATTTTGATGTATCACTGTCTTAGCTAACTTTCATTAAAATTGTCAATGAAAACAAACAAATAAATTGACCCAAATAATCATTCTATTGGGACAAATTTGATGCTCTAAACGTGTGAGCTATATTTGCTAAAATTTAGGCTCATCACAAGCCTTGAAAATAGGGGGTTCATCTCACCTACAGTGATGCATGACACAATACAACAACACATGAGGATATTTTGTTACCTTTAAATCTATATACTTCAAATCTACTTTGGTGTGATCCACTTTCTTGGAAGCCCATTTGAGCTCAAACACATGTCCTATCTTATCAAACTATATCATAATAAGCTTGGAAATGGGAATTGTGCTAGGACTATTAATGACAAGTCCAATCGAAAAACGATGAATCAAATTAGGTAGTTTCAATGTTTAATCAAGTCAAATGAAAAGGCCTTAACATTGAAATTCTGAAAAGTAAAGCTATCCTGGACAAAGAAAAGGAACACAACCGGGGGGGGGGGGTTGTTTGGGGTATTTGAGCCTTATTATATCCCTTTCTTTCTTAAACCTTAAGCCTAACCATAATACAACCCTTGAAAATCCCTCCTTAAGGTGTACTTAATCTTCATCACAAATGACTCAAATTGAAAGAGCTGTGTAATAAGGTCTAATTCCAACTTGAATTGGAAATGTATGCAACCTTTTACAAGGTGCGACCCCACTTGTCCTACATTTTTTAGGACTTTCAATAAAAGTTGAGCAAATTTCTAAGGGCTCACAAAAGTCCTTCAATCACAAGACTCACTGTAAGTCTTGTATGTTCAATTTGATTAAGGGCGCACAAAAAACATCCTAAAACATTGCATTAATAACAAATAAAACAAGGCATTATTTTTATCTTTGATTTTGATAGCATTTCTCTCTTTCATTCTCTCTTTCCTTCTTTTTATCTTTTTCTTGTCTTTCTTCTTTCTGACCTTTACTAAGTGACTGTGCACACCCAAAAGTGTCTCCCCAAATTGAATAGCCAATGAGGAAAAGTATGACTTTTCGAAATAGATTTGATTCTAGAAGTTGTGACTAAATTCATAAACCACACCCATTTGCACACGTCGAATTAAATTTGATTTTGAAATCATATGCCGAGAGCCCAATAATAGGCGGAAAGTATTTATTTTTATTTATTTTCTATTTTTAGGCTATTTTTTCTTTATCTTTCGGATTTTTTAGAAGATTTTCCGTAGGTCATTTAATTTCAACTTTTCATTTTGTTCTACTCATTTTTCTGAGTTTGCTAGTATTTTTAGATTAATTTTTTTTATTTTCCTTTGATTTTCTATGATTTTTATAAGTTTTATAAAATGATTTTTGAAAATAAATGAATTCAGAAATTCGTAGATAAATTAAAAAAATTCAAGAATTATACAAAATATTTTAGAAATAAATTAATCTTGTCCACCAAGTTTATCCAAAAGTGGATAAAGGTTAATTCAGATGGCAATTAGATGCAAAAACACGAATATTAATTCCCGAATAAAAGATAGATAAAATAAGGAATTCACACACGGATCCCTGACGTGGCAAGCCATGTCAGCCTTATCCATATATACGGTCCACATGACCGCATATATGGTATACGGTCCTCGGACCGTATATATGGTCCTACTCCGTATGTATAATTTTGTATTTTGCCTATGTTTTTCTTGAAACACCTACAAAGACATGTTCTCGGTGCTTAATTGAACGTCAACGAAAAACATTATACGAAGTGCAATTCAAAGCTCTCAAAAAACTCTCACACACACATCAAGCACAAAAACACAAATCACTCACCACATCCAAAGTTCTCAAGTCTGTCGCAACTTTTGGAGTCGTTCCTTTGCGAATCTAGGTACAAAATTCTGGGGCTATTCAATCTAACTCTCTCTCTCTTCTTTTATTATTATTTTTTTATTAATATAATACTTTCCCTTTGGAATTTCAATCATTTAAATTCATTCCTGTTCGATCATTTTCACTTTATTGCAATTGTTTTAATCATAATGTTAATGTTAACCAGTGGCAGACGCAGGATTTTAAAACTGGGGGGACAAATTATATATGAACGTTCATACACGGATAAAATTATTTTTAAAAAATGCAAATTAGTTTAATGTGAATAACTTGACAGAATCGTATTATATTAAATTAATTGAACCTCGATCATTATATTAAATTAATTGAACCTCGATAATTAGTTAAAATTTTAACAAAATTAGACTTATATATACATGCGAAGCGTGAAACAAATTTTGATTTTTTATACAGTAGTCAATTTTGAAAACTTTAGCCAAATTAGTCGTCTAATATACACGCGAAGCGTGCAAAAAAATTTCACTATTTTATAGACAATTTTCAAAATTTCAACAAAATAAGTTTCATATGTACAATGTACGTGAAGTGTGCAACAAATTTTGATTTTTTTTCTATAGCCGATTTATATTACTCCGTATAAGGGCATTTTAATATTAATTCTTATAAAATAATAAATTATTTAAGCTTATTGAGAAGGAGATAAATATTAAAAAGAGGGAAGATGTAATCATGGAAAAAAATATATAAATGTGTAGAAATGAAATATAAAAGGGATTACAAGTAAAAATTTAACACAAAAAGTGCAAAAGAAAGGGGAACAAAAACAATAAATATTTTGTTGACAATAGGGTTTGAACCAATGACCCTAGAAATTAGACACAAGATATCCACCACTTGAGCTAACTTTTCTTTATGATATGTTATTACTCTCTTTTGTATTTATTATATATATTCAGATTTGTTTTTTAGAAAAACAATTTTTTTTCGATTTTTTTTTTGAAAATGGGGGGACAAGTGTCCCCTTGTCCCCCCTGTTGGGTCCACCAATGATGTTAACAATCTCTTTTGTTGTGATAAGCTAGCGATTCAATTGGAAGCAAAGCTTTGATATACTAGCATTTGTTTTCTTTTGTGTTGATTGCGATACAAGGTAAGTTTGATTTATATATTTGAATTTCTATTGTTTCATATTGACCATCATCTCACATATATTATTGTTATGGTTTATGCATGAGACACTTTTTGATTGCTTAAACAAGACAGAAAATTGTTTGAATCACATTTAATTCAGATTAATCATGGACGAATGGATTTTAAGTACCTTATTAATTTGAAGTGGTCACAACAATTAGGCTAGGTAGTAATATGTGCATGATAGAAACTCACTCTTTTAATAGATTTCTAAGGCTAGAGCGCTTCCTAAGGATATACGTTGTTGTGTATTCAATGAATTTGATCGAATGGAATTACAACGAGACCGAGTAGAGGCCGCTACATGTGGGCGGATTGGGTCAAAGATTCATTTCGTACCATGTCCCCGAACCCACGAACTGGTGACTGGATCAAATAGTGGGGCTATTGACTTGGCACCAATGTTTCGGGTGTCTGTGATTAACKTGTATAGGCACGGTGGCGGTTCCCCACTCGACAACACTACCCCAACTGTAGACACCTAAAAGTGTCTCCCCAAAAGAGTAATCAGTGATGAAACATACCGCGTCTCGTGATTGTTTCGACTTAGAAAAGATGCTTTGAACTCACAAAAGTTGGAAATACGTGAGGTCATACTCGGAACTATTGAGCAAAGGACAAATAAAGGGGGCAAAAATATTTTCTTTTATTTATTTTAATTATTTTCTATTTTTAGGATTTTCTTTTCTATTTTTAGGATTTTCTTTTCTATTTTTAGGGTTTTTTAAAATAATTTATACCGGTGATTCTCTTGATTTCTACTTTTCATCACACTCTTCACATTTTTCTGAGCTCACCAGTATTTTTATATTATTTTTCTGATTTTTCTATATTTTTTTAGGATTTTTATAAGTTTTTATACACAGAAAATAAAAAAAAATACAAAATACACAAAAAGATACCCCGGAAATACGTGGAACCTTCTAGAACACTCTAGAACTCCTTGCTTGGCAAGGGGCTGGTATATCGTCAGTTATAGGTATATACGCTCCCATGAGCGTATATACGCTCTCCTGAGCGTAATATTCGCAGGGTTGCTTCTGCCTCGTTTGGCTCGTGCCTATAAATACTCCTGCCTTGCTCAGTTCGAGACACGACTTGACACCACAATTTCACGACTCAGAACTTCACAATTTCACAAGACTCAAGTCACAAGACACATCAATACACTCTCAAACACTCAAAAACACTCAAAACACATTCGATTTCAATTCAAAGCATCGATTCTCTTCGAAGCAACAAGCGAAATAAGGGTTAAATCTGAGATAACTCACCAAAACCTTTCTTCACTCTTTTCAATTCTTTGTTACTTTTAACTTGATACTAGTATTTTGATGTTTAATTCATTAAAGCAATTCGTCACCTCTTATCGTTCATGTAAATATGTAGTTTTTATTAATATTTTCATTGTTTTCCATGGTTTTTCTTTGTTTTCTTATTATTATAACATTACTATTGTCAATACTACGCGGTTTGCTTGTCTCAATTAGCAATTCAATCGAAGGACGATTCTCTTGAAGTTTTATTCTTATTCTAACGATTTGATTGTTTGCAGTGACAAGGTGAGAGAGGGCGCACATACATATCATTCTGCTTACTACCTTGTTTTCATGTCTCTTATGTATATTATTCGATCCACATGGTATATATTGCTTAACAAGACCGGAATTAATCTTTTGTCACATTAATCAGATATATCGGACAACCGGTTTTCTAAGCACCTTATTAACATTGACTAACAATCAAGTGACCGCCTTATTCTTGTAGAAGTTTGGTTTGTTTTAATAGCAAACCCACCTAGTTAATTAGGGCACTTTCAAAGTCAAATCAATAGGCTCTTTTGAATTCAATTGTTTGATGTTTATGGAACTACAATGAGACCGAGTAGAGGCCGTACTATGCGGCGAATTGGGTTCAAGATCTGATTCGTACCATGTCCCCGAACACGACTGGTTACTTGATTGGACGTGGGGCCATAATTGGCACCAATGTTTCGGGCGTCGTGAATACCTATATAGGCACGGTGGCGATCCCTCAATTCGATGACACACCCAACGCATGTCACATGCGGATTCCATGGCTCAACTCCATAACACTGAAGCTGAGGTCAACGCCTTTGCCTAAGGCGGCGAAGTCCTACATGACCACTTTGCATTAATCAAATTAAAAGTGCCTTAAAACGGTTGTCCATAATTATCTGTTTAAAGTGATTACTATTCTGGTCTTGTATTTATCAAATATTACAAGGTTGATGTCACCATGACAATGCGAATTCGAAATACATATACAAAATATTGTACAACTAATGCTTACCTTGAATCTGCAACAAAACAAGTTTGTACTTTGGTGGAAATGTGGGGCGGGGTCGTTTTTTTCATTGTCTTTATTTTAATTAGTCCTGATTTTTCTTGTATTTTTATTTTTTATTTTTTTTTTGTTTCTGTAAAGTAAACAGATCGTAAGAAAAATGTTAGCAAAATTGAACTTTCCGCCGTGGAGTCGCTTATACAAGGACAAGAAATCGTAGTAATTGACAAGCAGATAGATTAATCAATGACAATGACAGTAAAAAAGAACGAAAACAACGAATTACGGTTACTCTTCCTAACTATTTACATGAAATAATTAAGTAGTGATATCTGACATGTTATTGTTAATTTAAGATTGAAACTCGTATAGTTATTAATTAGATGAGGGAATGAGAAATGAGTGTGTTTAGTGGCGAGTAATCTCAGAAGTACAACCTTGTTACGCTCGTTGGATCAAAAACAGAATTCGATGCTTAGAACTCAAGAATGATGTGTTTAGAGTGTATAGAGATGTAGAGTAGTGGATACGCAGTTTAGGGACGTTGTAAGTTGGATAGACGGTGTTGTGTCCGGTCTCGAAAATGAGCAAAGCAGTATTTTCAGGGAACGGAGGAGGAGAGAATCGAGCGTATATAGCAGAGGACTGCGTATATACGCTTGTCTAGGAGCCGTACATACGCAGGCCTTGCGTATTATACGCTAGATTATTCACCGCGTATTTTGCGATTTCCTCGATCTTATTTCATATACGGTGATTGGCCTTGATTTGCTTTGATTCGACCCCATTAGACACCCTTCTCC
>SNQN01000309.1:0-60416 GCA_008642245.1 Bassia scoparia
CAAATTCGCTTTTCATCTGTCTCCGTTCCATAATTCCAAAACTCAGCACAGAATGAGGCAAACCACTTGGATGCCCTTCTCATCTACTGCCTTGAAAACAAAATACAAATCAACTTCCCCTCCTAATGATCAAACACCTAACCCACTGTATATCAAAGAACATGAAAATTGGGTTATGGTAACCTCCTGATGACTTTCCTTGAAAGCTTGGATAAAGAAACCAAAGAGTCCTCACAATGCAAAGAAATCACTTCATTCAATCCAGTACCTTACTCAGACTAGGTTACTCGTCAAAGATGGGTGTGTTGTTCAAGAACAGAAAGAGAGGTGAGAGGAGGAACAGAATTGCTGAGAAGGGAAGAGGAGGCGATAAGGAAGACTCCTGAAGAAAACTGTGACTACTGTGGACGAAAAGATATGAGATGAGAACCACTCATCAAGTCTGTCAGTCGCAGAGAGCAGAGGCAGAGGAAGAGGAGCAGGCGCACCAGAAAGAGTGGGAGGAACACGAGGAAGCCTGACAAGAGACCCCTCGCAAACCTTCTTCGACCGGAATGAGATGACCAAAGAAGGACGAGTCAAAGCGGAGAGCCGCAGAAGGAGGAACAAAGACAACTGAAGTCACCCTTCTCCTCCTGCTGCTGTAAACCTCTGTCTGGGAAAAACAGGGAGTGACTCTATGGTACGTACTGGTTCAGGCTTTGGCACCTTCAGTTCCTCATCATTGAGGAGCTGCAGGCTTAAGGATTCTGTTCAATCCCTTCATGCAAGTTGATCAAAGTGCTCAACAGGTGTGCTAAAATGGAGCCATATCTGAGAAACAGTCTACATGTCCCAAAACTATCATAGATGACATGGATCAGCATACTTGCAGATTGACAAGACGCAGAAGAAGATTTTGCCAAGAGTGAATGACGTCCTGTCAGAGTTTGGAGCCCCTGAGATCTTGCTTCATCCTTCCCTTCCCACTAGAAATTAACCTACCCTATCCCTATTATTAATTATCAAAACAATGGTCTTAACTTAATATTTTGGATTCGTGTACTTTTGCATAATAGCTTTTGCACATGGGTACTTATATTTCTTTCTTTGTAACTTATGCTTTATATTTTAAATATTATATATATGCTATGCTTAATCTTACTTGTGTGTGATTGTTAGTCATACTGAGATTATGTGTATTGAAAGGTACAACCAATATACTTTCTATTGGTACTTCTATGATATATGCATATACTGTGTTTTTGATGAAACCAAAAGGAAGAGGAGCAAACCTTCTTTGGTTGACAGTTGATGATCAAGTTCTAGCATCTAAGCAGCTCGAGTTTCTGCTGAATAAAGAAGCATGTATAAGGGTATTAACTAAAACTTCCTAAGTTTTGTCTCTTATAGTCAGTACTGAATTAGTTTATAATAGACTAACACCACTATGAATTATGATCTAAATTGTTTTAAAGAGTTTGCTTGTTTGGCATTCAAAAAGAATATTGTTGAACCCTAAGTTGATGAATGGCACTCCAAACCAATAAAGCAAACTCTATTGTGTTAATATCTAATATGGTGTTTAGTATTGATTATAGGTTCCAGTTTCAAGAAGTCTAAATGGAGCAAAGACATCCTTAGGAGAAGAAGAAGTTCCTGTGTCTCAACTGAAGCTAATGGATGAACCAAGAAGAAGTTCGAAGTCAAGGAAGTGAAGTTCCTTGGAAAAGATGACCTCGACATTGTGCTAGCAGTAGATTAGTGGTCTCTAGATTTATTGTACTGCCTTGGTAATGATACATGAAATATTGCTCAAAGGTTAAAAAGGAAAATAATATTAAGTTTGTGATTAATCTATTAATGAATTTTAATCCGCTTATTTTATGAAAGATATTTGTAATATGATTTATAAAAATAAAAATCTTTATAAAATATTAAGATTATTTTTCTGTTAGAATATTCTTAAAAACTTATATGTTATATCTTTCTTGAAATAAAAACGTTTTATCTTTGAAAGTATGTTTCTGATAAAACTGGTTTGTTAAAGAAAAGCCTTTAAAATAGAAAATCAGTTTGAGAAAACGTGTGCCAACTGACTGAGATTTTTAAGGAACTAAAACGGCTATATCTGACTAGTGAGATCGTGAGTTATGGAGCTTGTTGGTCAAGTTCCACTACAAGCATTACTCCTACAAAAAGGGAGTAGTGTGGTAGTGGACTTTCTGCTTGCCTTCTACGCATCATATCACATTATAAATATACTCAGTTGGAAATTAACCAAGACACACCTTGAGCAAAGAATCAATCAGAGCTTATTTCATATTGTTTCCAAGCAATTAGATGTTTACATCGAGTTAAGTGCTTCTTTCTGTTGATTGAAGCGTGGTGTGGAGAGATTCATAGCCGAGGATTTCATAGAAATCGAGTTTGAGAGAGTGTGACCAACATAGGGTGGTTACGAGGGTCAAGAAGTTCCTTGAGAACTGAAACGAGTGTCTTAGATTGTAATTAGGTGTTGCATCCTATTATAATAAAAGACGAAGTCGTCCTGTGTTGCATCAGGCCACAGTTTTTTCTCTCTTGGCGTTTGTCTTGAGGGTTTCTGTGTTTGGAAAATTCTCTTTGCTCGTGTTTCTTTCATTAAGTTTCTTTTAATTCCGCGAAAAGTCACWTAAGTTCCTCAATACAATTCACCCCCCCTCTTGTATTGTTCAGTCGATCCAACACGTACCATCTCCTTCTTCATTGAATCCATTATTTTTGTTATGTTGTTGAGGTGATTTTGCACTTTACCAACAAGTCTAACGCTCAATATTGCTTTAGGTTCGTTAGGGGGCTGCTCCTCTTGTTACTAGTTATAATGGATAACCTCGCTAACGTAAAAGGCTCCTAGGGAAGTAGACAAATTCTAGAAAAAGGTAGTTCGTTTCGGAGATTATATAGTGTAGAATGAGACTGAAGTTTAGGACAAACATGTTTGATAAAAGATTTAAAAGTCTTCCATTAAAAAGGTATCAATAGAGTCAGACTATAATTGTATTACAAGGAAGAGTGATTACATCCATGATCACACAATTGGAAATTAAAGTATTTGACTAAAGATACATGGTAGACTATGCTAGACTAATCTACTCTAAACCAAAATTAGCTAATAAGCCAAGTGTAACTAAGGAAAGCAGTAAAATGCAAAAAAAAGATGATATGTTTGATGATGATGTTGATGTTGTTGTTGTTGTTTATCAGCCTCCAACCTCCTATTTATAKCTCCTCATAACGGAGATCGTGGGATGGCAATTTGGTAGTTTCCTCAACGCCTCGCGGTTTTTTAGCGCCCTTTAACTTTGAATTCTTTCCTTCCCTCTAGAACTTATCTCGTTAGTGGGCTTTATCGTTGGAYTGGTCTTGCTGGATCATTTCCTTTTTATCATTCTGGCGCTTGTGTCTGATCACCAGATTAGAATATGATAAGAGATGGTCTTCATTTCCTCTAAAAGTCAATGTCAATCAACGAAAATCAACTGAGATATTTTTGAGTAGTAACATATGCCCTCATTTGACGTTTCGTGTCAACCACCTTTATGATTGCATAGAAGTTTGTGGATCCACCATTGAAAACTAATTTGTTTCTTTCTTTCCATAACTCCTAAACTACATCTAGGAAATATTAAGCGCGACTGAATCATTCTCCTTCATCAATCCACGACTAATTTACTAAGTTCTTGACCCAAGTCCCCTAGTTGAATGATATGTTGTCTTTTAAGCTCAATCCTAGATTTCCACATCTTCAAATTCATTTGCTCATGTGATAGACTTTAAATAAGTGTGTTTCTGACTCCTCATTAATCACAATATGCTCAACTTTGCATAATATGCATCCTTTTAGCTTCCTGAATCCCCTCTTAAGGAGTTCAAATCCCATTGTTAGAGCGTCGTTCATTAGTTTGCAAAGGAAGTTCTTGTCCATGTAGGTTTCTAATTTCCACATGGACATCTTGTTCCTAGCCATCTCCCTACCCTTGTTTATGTCCTTTCTCTTACAACTAGCTTCCATTAATTTGTACCCACTCTTCAAAGTGGATCTCTCATTGTTAGTTGAAGTAACCAGATATTTGAGACATCATTACATTGCCTCTAGTAGATAAATTATGAGGTACAAATACATCGATCATATATATATATATATATAATAAAATACTATATATATATATATATATATATATATATATATATATATATATATATATATATATATATATTTGCAATACATTGTAGATAGATGGAAGGAGCGACACTAACTATAATTGTAATATCTGAGGAGAAAAATTAATGAGTCTACTCGTGTACGCAATAAGAGAGGGATCGGAAAATGGTGGAGGTGTTGTCAAGTCAACAAATACATAACGATCATACTAGAATTCTACATTTATAGTAACATCTATGTAATGTAATGATGTCTCAAATACATAACAATCATACTAGAAATCTAGAATAGCTAAACAGATTGTAACCTAAAAGATTTGAATCAAAGTTTTCCTAATATATTGGTCAATTTTCCTAAACCTTGTAGACGTCTAACTACATTCTTCCATTACCCAAAAAAAAAAAAAGTCCACATTCGTCAATGGAATATATTGACCCTAACATAATGGTTAAATTAGATGATATGACATTCTTACCATTATTTATAAAACAAATTTATTCTTTAGTTAAAAGCAAAAGTAGATGGAAAAGGGCATAAAAGGGAAACTTTCTATCATTCCAACAAATGGTTAATGGCTTTGGCTAGACCCTGAAAACCAACAACAACAATCAAGAATAACGCCCAACTCAGATGTACTCTCCACTCAAATCTTAGCTTTTCCAAACCCTAAAATTTCGGGGCTCATAACTCCCTCTTTAGCCAACCAACTTCTGTGATTCTACGTTAAATAAAATCCCAATTTTCAACATCTCCCAAAATTTCTGAAAACAAATAAAAAATGTTGTACTTACATATTTTATGATGGTATTTTCTTTGTAGTTGGTAACCAACCTTAAGTTTATCAATTTGGGGTTTATGTTTGGGGGTGTTTGGTCTGCTTTCTGGGGTGAAAAATGTGAGGTGCTCAATTTTTAGATCTGGGTATTCTTCTCTCGTTAATTATGTTGCAGAAGAAATGCATTACAAACGGGTTCTTTGTTGCAGATTCAATCACTAATTTTATTACTTTGAAGTAAAAGTTTGGATTTTTATACAATTTGGGTTTTGAAATGAGATTGATTAGTGGTAATTCAGCTTTTTACTCTTTAATTTGATCTATCTATGAATTTTTTTTCTCATGTGGGTGGGTCAATTCATGTAAATTAGGGTTTTCTGAGGAAATTGATGTTGTATCAGTATTAATTTATGGGTGTTGTTGATAGTTCTGTTTGATTAGATTATGTGGGAGTGAGTTGTACTGTATATGATAAGGTGTAAAACAGTGCAAGAAAGCAATATTAGCAATGTCTTTCAGAAGCATTTTACAGGACATGAAAGAGGAGTTTGGGAGTATGTCTCTGAAAGGGTTTGATGTAAAGTTGGGGCATGGTTTTAGATCAAGGTCACAAAGAGTGGTGCAGGATAATTTGGTGGTTGTTGATGCTTTGAAGCAGAGTTGTTGGGCTAATATGCCCCCTGAGCTCTTGAGAGATGTGCTCATGAGAATCGAGACGTCTGAGAGCACTTGGCCGCTTAGGAGGAATGTTGTCGCTTGCGCTGGTGTGTGCCGAAGCTGGAGAGAGAATATGAAGGAAATTGTCAAAACCCCAGAGATTTCGGGCAAGTTGACGTTCCCTATATCTGTGAAGCAGGTTTGAGACCTTGCAACCTTTTTTCCTTTTCTTGGGTTTTAAATTAATGTGTGTCGTGATATAAATTGATCATAGCAATGGCTCATTGGCTACTTAGATGATGTTGTTTGCTTCTTCATTTGTCCCGTTTAGGGTTAGTTTAGTGCTTCGTCTGAATATTGTTGCTGTGCTTTGTGTTATTGGTTCATGTGTTGTTATAGTTGGTCTAGGGAAAAGACGGTGCTTTGTGTTATTGATTCATATGAAATTATGTACAATGAAACCATGTTGAGCTATCTATAATTTTTTTTTAAAAAGTGTATCCTCTTCATATATTAATCAATCAAAGACTTAATTCCAAAAGGTTGGGTTGGCTACATGAACCAAAATCAACTATTTTGTGCAATCGTCAACGAAGATCCTCCTTGTTTTTGTCAGTAACCTACCATAACCCTCATTTATCAAGGCTTTCGACTGGCAACGGGTACCCTCTTCATAACTGCTGAAAAAAAATCAGTTGATGATACTCCTTGTTTGCAAGACTTTGGGGTTAAGACTTTTGTTGTTGATGACACTCCTTGTTTGCAAGACTATAGTTCCTGTTTACTCTACTTTTGTGCAATGACTTGAAACAACTAGTACTATAGTTTCAAAACAAACATAAGAAATGGAGTACAAGTATTATTTATGGACTGTTGGACTTCCTCTACATTTCTTGTTATCTTGTGGAGTATTGATGTCCATTCTTCTTCATCATCATCTCTCTCTCTCTCTCGCCATTTTTTTTGCCTCTGCTCTCTCTCTCATCATCTCTCACCATTAAGGTTTCTTAAATTTTGAGAAGCAAACCTAGTGCTTGTAACATCAGTTTGCAACTTTGCTTTGCCAAATATCTTGCAACCACTTAGACTTTAATGCAAGACAAGGGAAGTGAACATCGTGATTATTATCCTATGTAGACATTTTGTTCCTCTTCTAATTGCTGTTTTCGTTCCTGCTATTCTTAGATCCTTGTTGCAGTTAGGAATCCTAAAATGTTGATGTATATTTTATATTTGTATTTTCTGTAGCAGTTAGCCACTTAGCCTATTAGCTCAGCTAGGAGATGTGGTGTTACTTTGTTGGGGTCATGAGAAATTGATTGATCATTGATGTTAACATCCTAAGGCATTTTGGATGTATATCAATTCAACCCACTATAGTTCACCTTAGCTCTCTACTATTGTTTAGTTTTACACTACATTTCAATTCAGCTCCTTTCAATTCACTTCAGGGCTGTGCCAACCCTCTGATTGTATATCTAGCTATTTGCTGCTGTTACTTATACTAAGATTTTGTCAGAGTTGTTCAGGATGCTATGCTTTGGTTCCAATATGCAATTCTTATGAGGCTCACAGCTCATTTTTATATCCGATAGTTGAATCAGCTTCTCACAGAAGTGGGGATTCATCTGGACATATTTGGCATCTCTTGTCAATAAATTATTTMTATCCTTGTTTACATCTCTGAATCACAACAATTCTAGTATWAATAGCTCTAATATGGGAAGATTTCTTTATGTTTAGCTAAAGTCGAATGAATAGGCATAGATGATGTCATATTCTTAATAATGCTCATTTGCCTCTCATATTAGTTTCAGATGCTCTAAGTAACTTAGATGGTGGCTTCAGTCCTTGGTTGTAGGTTGTAGCACTTACAAAACCACTTCTGTTGATGATGCAGATTATATGTGTGCTGTCCAACCTGAAATTTACTGTCTTTACAGTTGTTTAAAGCTTGTTAAATGGCTTTGATACAAGTCGTGTAACTGTTTTGTTTGCATTGTGGCTGATGTTTGCTTCCTTCTCGTGCCACGAGAAGTATTTGTGAAATATTGATCAGGAACATTAGACTTGCAAAATATTCATACAAAGGCAATATTTGAAGGACATAATCTTGAAGAATCGTTTAGTCATTTTGCTCATCAAAGCTTTCTGATTCCATGTAGTTGTTGCTTCTGTGCGTACTCAATATGCTTAGAATTTTTATAACTTGGAAGATGCTCACTAAATCTTATATTTCTTATGGAATGTGCTTATATGTTCAAGATTGATATCWTCTCTGTTTGTTTTAATATTAGTTTGATTTTTTCAGTCAAAGATTCTCATTCTTATAGCTGATACATCATTATACATAGTCATGGGTGAACTTGTTTGATTTGCATGACCTTTTGTTTTCAACAATCAGCTTCTTATATAAGGTCTATGTTTTAATATGAAGCATGCAAAGATATTTACAGTCAGTAGTGTCCTTTGGAGACTTTTATAGCAAAGTTAGCAAGGTCAAATGAAATATTATATGTAGGAACCTATCCATTTAAATTAATAAGCAGAAATCTAAGTCGTAAAGGATAAACCTKTTTTATGAGTGGATTCATAATTCATTTGAATTATACTTCTTGCATTGTTGATGAGGATCAAACCCTTAGGATTAATCCACTTGGAAGAATATGCTATGCACTGTCAGTTTTTTTCCTCTTTAATTAGTCTCTATCTATTCATTTGARTTAGTTTTTCATGGTTTGATTCTGTTTGTAGCAAGTTGTTTGATCATTTTTTGTGTGCTAAAAGGTTATATAATAAGATATTGTGTTCTCTCTAAAAGATGCATTTCTATGTATGTATTCTTTCTGTATTACAAAGCATTGAATGTGTTTAATTGTCAGTGGCCCATAGTGTTATTTACATTATACTTTAATTGCAGTCATAGGAATATCTCTGTCATGAGCTAGATTAATCAGTTTATATTGCAAATGCTAGTCTTTTCAGGCTCATTCTAATTTTAGTTACGCTACTGTATTCAGCCTGGATCTAGAGACACTCTTATTCAGTGCTACATAAAGAGACATCGTGCCAGCCAAACATACTATTTATTCCTTGGCTTAAGCTCAGGTGAACTTGCTGTACCTTTGTTTAGTCTACTTGGCTATCCATTGAGCTGATTAATCATGAGTAGTTGACTATTAATTAATAATGCATCTGGTCTCATGAATTGAATAATGTTATCAATGTCAGCTTCATATGATGATGGAAAGTTTCTTCTCGCTGCAAAGAAGTGTAGGCGCCCGACATGCACAGACTACATCATATCCATGAATCCAGAATATGTCTCAAAGGGAAGTAACACCTATATTGGGAAATTGAGGTATATACTATAGCTTTGGTTTTTCCACTTTAATTTTTCTTATCTGAAATTAATGGCCATATTTTAAACCTTTTATCAGTTTTATGTTGTTCTTACCTTGTTTGAACTCAGTCATAGCTTTGAATTGAAAATGACTCTTTTATGAGAATTTATTGTCTCTTATTCAAAATCATTTTTCCCTGCTGAAACTTTTTATTAGGACATAAAGAGTAGCTCATGTAACTTATCTTCTGTACTCTTTAATAATATCTTATTTTTGATCCCTCAGGTCTAATTTCTTGGGCACCAAGTTTACAATTTATGATACTCAACCTTCAAATGCTGGAGCTAGAATTACAAGAAGTCGCTCCACCAGACTTGTGGGATCCAAACAGGTTGCACCTAGGGCTCCTGCTGGAAACTATTCTGTGGCCCACCTCTCGTATGAATTGAATGTGTTAGGTTCTAGGTAAATTTTGTGCATTATTTGTGTTTATTTTCCATTTTCTTGACAACTTTGTGGAGTCATCTTTAAGAATGAATTGTTATTGACAGGGGTCCAAGGAGGATGCAGTGTGTCATGGATACGATCCCTATTTCTGCTATTGAACCTGGAGGGTTGGCCCCAACACAGACTGAATTTGTGACTAATAGTGTGGATTCTTTTCCTTCAATCCCCTTCTTCAGGTCAAAATCAATCAGAGTAGACAACTGTCAATCTGAGTCTGTTCCCATTCAGAAAGAGGGATTGTTAACTCTGCGAAACAAGGCCCCTCGGTGGCATGAACAACTTCAGTGCTGGTGCTTAAACTTCAATGGTCGTGTAACTGTTGCTTCTGTGAAGAACTTTCAACTGGTTGCTTCTCTAGAGGATGGATCTGAGCACGAAAGTGTAATTCTTCAATTTGGAAAAGTTGGAAAGGATGTATTTACTATGGATTATCAATACCCAATTTCTGCTTTCCAAGCATTCGCCATCTGTTTAAGCAGCTTTGACACCAAGATTGCCTGTGAATGATGTTCTTCTGAGGTATGAATTTATCTGGTTTACATTCTTGTAATATCTATCCATCTGTTCAACCTAGTTAAATTTCGGTAGTGAGCTAGCTTAGAAAAATCTTAAGATGTTGTGAGTAACTTCTGTTCCTCGCATTAATATAATGCTTGTACATTATTACTTTTGTACTATTGTTCTGAGGAATTGGTTAGTGCCTTTCTCATTAAAAATTGCAGCTTATTTTTACTTTGGTTGCTTCTTTCACAAAATAAGGCAGAATATTTCCTGTGCCTTTTATGATCAGGCTAGTAATGGAACCCTAATTTTTACCCTAGCGTTATTGGTTAAATTATTGGGTGGTGTTAGTCTGCTCAACATACTTGTATCCCGTCCCATTTTCATTACAAACTGTCTTATACTCCCGCCTACAATGTCTCAGGTAATTTGACAATTCTGTGAAGCTGTTGCATGTTGACGTTGGTGAAGATTCTGCTTTCTTGGGCAGCAACTTGTATTGTGTGATTAGTTAGTTCTTTTAGTGTCATCTCTAATGTTCGGATCGTGTACATATAATTGAATTGTTGCTCAAAGACTGGCTCTAGCGTACTTGACTGCATGATGGCTGTGTGTTCTCTTTCCTGGTTTTTTTTTTTTTTTTTTTTTTTTTTTTGGTGGGTTAGAATGGTGTGCCAAATCCACCCCTCGGAAGGCTTGTCGCCTTTTTCGCTGTTAATTGGCTTCCTGTATTTTGTTATGTAATTTAAGAAATAGCCAGGCTTCCTGTAAGGTTCAAGTTAAATCTCAAAATTTCCCGTCATATTTGATCAATTATGTCGCTTTGGTTTCTTATAGTTGCGTGACTAGCCTCCTGTGTAGAGCTAGCATGGATAGATCTACAGATTCTACACTGTCTTTTATAGATACAGTTTCAAGAATTTATGAGTAGGTTTTTTTTTTTTTTTTTTTATATATATATATATATATAAAAAAATCCGCTTTCAAAGTGGCAAAATAATGAAAGGTATTCCCACACAAAAAGGCCAATAATGAAAGGTAAAATAGCCTAAGAGTGGCACTTGGTGCCACTCATCACCTATGTTTCATGGGAATTGAAACTTCCCTTGRAATTTCTATTTTTCATTATTTGGTAATTTTCTGTCAACCAAACACCACTTACTATATTCATTACCTAGGAAATAGATTTTCCCATGTATTTTTAGGTGCAATGTGCAACCAAGTTGTAGTTACCTTTTTAATGTTATATACTCCCACTTGTTCAACTAAATTTAAGTCATAAAGAAAATCAACATTGAGTCTGTTTTATTTATCTTATTTGAACTTTTTTTTTATCTTAACTTATTTTATTTTTTCTGAACTGAACTTATTTTATTTTTTTTGAAGTTGTTTTGTGAGAGAAAAATAATAATTGTGTTATTTTCAGCTTATTTTTTCTTAACTGAATTTATTTTTACTTATTTGAATTTATTTGAATTTATTTTTTCTTATTTGAATTTTTTTTTTTTAAAAAAAAATAAGTTGAACAGAACAGACCGATTATTGAATAGTAGTAAGAAACTTTTAAATTCTCGTCAAAATATAAGAATGAATATAGTCAAGTGAGGTCTTCTTAGAATTGTATTAACAAGTAATTTATTAAAATTTAATTTTTATAATTTTTATTCGTGTACAATTAAAGATATTTGATTTTAAATTGTGCACTGGCAAACGTGTAATGTGAAAGTAAAATGAATTTAGTGAAACAAAGGGATATGATTTTGTTTTTGTATTATTTTTAAATTGTGTCTTTTCTCTTATTTTGGTTATTAAATACTTCTCCATTCGTTTTTTTATTAGATATTCCATACCAATTTGGCATGGTGTTTAACAATTGATTAAGTTAGATAAATTAGATGAGTAAGTTAGGTAAAAGAGTAAATGTGCGAATGAAAGTTTTTGGGAAAAATTAATTTTGGATGAATAGATTGGGTAAAGTAATGAAAGTTAACTTTAGAAGAAGTAATTCATTAATGTTAGAGTAAAAAAAGTAGTTAAAAAGTAAAAAAATTATTTTTAGATTAGTTTGTAATAACTAAATGAAAACGTCTCAAAATAAAARGTGGAATAACTTAAAAAACGGAGAAAGTATTAACTATTTATTTAGAATTTTGTTTTGGTGTCTTTTGTGTTTATTAAATTTAGGGATATTTYCCCATATACCCTTGACTTTTAGCCTAATAATTCATATATCCYCGTGTTTTTAGAAACGCCTAATATATCCCTCACATTAGACAAAATAGCCTAAATACTCTTATTCTAACGGAAAAACTAACACCGTTAGTCTATTTCTTCAATTAACCTCTAATTCACTTCCATTAACCCCTAACCCCTAATACCTCCATTACCACTACCAAGCTTTCTCTCTAAAAATCAGTTTAAAACAATKAAACTAAAATTATAACTAATTAAMTCTTAATTACCTCCCCATTCACTTACCTCCTTCMTCTGACCCTTCTTCGTTCGTTCTTCTTCTTCCTTCTCTCTCAATCTTTCATTCAATAAAACCCCAAACTCTTCTCAATCATTCACTCTCACTCACAAATTCAATTTCACTTACACAAATCTCTCACTCCAATTCATCAAAACACAAATCACTCTTAATTTTTCGATATTTATTTTCGAAAATTTCGAGGAAAAAAACGAAAAATTAACAGCAACAACGCAGCAATTAATGGCTTAGGGTATTGTTTCTGATTGATTGACTACAACACCGAAGAGGTAAAACCAAGCCTAGACCTCGCAAGATCAAACTGCAACAGGTTATCCTCCAACTGATACCTCCTACTACAATCGCTGTTCTCGGTTCTTTCCACCATCAACAAATCCAAGGCATAAAACATCATCGTTCACCTGCACCATCGAGTTCGCCCTGAACAACTTCCAATACACCTCTCGTTCTGCAACACAAGATCGATCGCAGGCACGCCAGCCCAACTCTGGTGCTGGAAAACGATGTGGTTTTGTAGCAAACTTTGAATGGAGCAACAAAGTTGACTCTTGGTATGTCACGTAGCTCATTGACAAATGAATACGAGCAACAATTAATGGCTTAGGGTATTGTTTCTGATTGATTGACTACAGCAGCAACAACAATTAATAGCAGCAAGAACAATTATTTTTGATTTGTAAATTGTCATATAACGTCATTTCTCCTCTGCTTCGAAACTCGGCGAATTTGTGAGTTTGAATTTGAGCGAATTTGGGGCTTCAAATCTGGGTGAATTTGGATGAATTTCWGGGTTTGAATTTGAGCAAATTTGGGCGAATTTTAGGCTTCGAATATGGGTGAATATGGGGCTTCGAATCTGGGTTGTTTGTGTGTGGTCTAGTGCTTCAAATACAGGTGTCTAGGCTTYGAATCTGGTTGTTTTGTGTTCGACTTTGGGCGCTCGTGTGTACGAATGTGGTGTATGAATTTTTGGGTTTTGATTTTRTGTTAGAATTTGTGGGTTTTGATTTTATGTTAGAATTTGTGGGTTTTGAATTTGTGGTTTTCGAATTTKTGTGGTTTTAGTTGCTCGAATTTTAGGGAAACTTCAGTGATTTGGTCATAGAATGGAAGAAATATTGGGCTTCTTATTATGTTAATGGTGATGGTGTAGTTTCGGATTGCAATGGTGKATGAAGGTAAAAGATTAGAGAAGAGATTATTAGTTCAATGAAGAATTATGAGTTAAATCATAACGGTGTTAACTATTTAACGGTTTTTTTGGCTCATTAAGGGTATTTGGGCTATTATATTTGATGTCAGGGGTATATGAAGCGTTTCTAAAAACACGGGGGTATATGGGTTATTAGGCTTAAAGTCAGGGGTATATGGGGAAAAATCCCTTTATTTTATGTTATTTTGGTTATTAATTAATTTTTGGCAAAATTGGTGTCAACACTTCAAACTATTGCTTAGGAGCGCTTAGCACCTTGAACTTCGCTTAACTGCTAAAACACCACAAACTAACGTGTTGGGTTTAATGCGTGCGATTATTTCACAAAAAGGTGAATTTTTTCCGTAAAAAATTCTAATTAACCAAAAAATTCATATAACTTTCAATCAAATTTTTATTTTTTTTAAACATCATCTTTTTCCGGTGAAGTATGGTCGAAATGTTGAAAAAAAAAGATACACACCACACACAATACATTAGTTTGTGGTGTTTTAGCATATACAAGAAGTTCAGGGTGCTAGGCGCATCCAAGCAATAGTTTAGAGTGTTGAGATCAATTTTGTCTTATTTTTTTTTGGAAAAATGGAAATGAATAATCCCAACTTTTGATGGTCTGCTCAAAATAATCCCACCTACGAGTAATTTCAAAATAATCACAACTTTATATCTTATCTTCTCAAAATAGTCCTTTTTACCTACAACCTATTGTACAAGTTAAATCCATTTTTTTCTCTTATTTTTTTCATTTTTAACACCTCTTGCTCTATTCTCTCTCTCCTCTCTCACTCCTTTCTATTTGGTCCACTTATTAGTTAGCAGCCCAACACTAACAATGGACCAGCCAACACCTGCTACCGCCATTGTCGCACAAACCACACTCTCACCACCACATCATCCTTACGACACCTGCCGCCACTGCTGCGCGCACTAACTACACTCCCACCGCCACCAATCCACCACACTACTGTGTGTTGCACTAACCACAAAATGCACACTAATTTAGCAATCACTAACACCGCCTCGTTGATCGCCACTTTCTCATCTCATCTCATCTCATTCACCTTTTTTTTTAAACACCCACTCAATTGTTGTGTTATTGTTTGTGTCAGGTTGTTGTGGTGGTGGGGTTTAGGAAGTGCGGAGGGATTGCTTGGTGTTGGTGTTGGTTTTGTGTGTGGTGTGGGCAGTAGAGGGTCGTCGTTTCAGTGGTGGTGGTTTAATGGCAGGGCCGGGGCTAAGATATTGGAGGCCCTGTTCAAATTTTTAGTGTGAGGCCCTTAAATTGCAAATTTAAAAAAAAAAAACTATAACTATGTTAATTAGATACTCCATACATAAAGATATAAGAATATGAAAACAATTTTTTGTTGTGTGCAAAAATACTAAAATATATTGAGTAGTCCGTACAATCTTTCAAAAAAATAAAATATTAATACAGAAAAATCTTCATAGACTCAAATGATTTTTTTTTTTTATGCAAAAGAGAGGATAAACCTCAAACAAGAAAATAAAAAATAAAAACAAACTACATGGAAATGATTCTAGGCAGTGCCACTCCTAAATTATCATTACAAACAATGCGCGCAAGCTCCACAGGTAGAGGATGGAGTACTTTGAAAGCTTCAGTTTGTTCAACTCCACGATTTGCTAGCCAATCCGCCGCCATGTTTGCTTCACGATAGCAATGAGTGAGTTTGACTTCCCACTCCTGCCTAGCTATTAAAGCCCTACAATACCGAATCAATTGGCTATGAGGCCCAAGATTTGGCTTATCTGAGGTGAGAAACTGCACACAAACATTATCATCAACACGAACATCTAGCAACGGCACACGACGTTCCCAAGCCACTTCAATTCCTTTGATGAGAGCCAATAATTCTGCTCTGATAGCAGAGCAACACCCAAAGTTTGCCGTAAAACATGAAAGCACCTGACCATGATGATCACGGAGGATACCACCTCCTCCCGCAGCTCTCGGGGCTCCTTTGGCCGCACGATCGGTGTTGAGCACCACCTAGTTTTCAAGTGGTGGCTGCCATTGCACCATAATCTCCTTTTTTGACAAGTGAGTAGAAGAACCATCCTCATGATTTAAAGCTCGATTGAACGCATCGAATTGTGTAAAAATGAATGCCACACGATCCTGAGGAATGTTCACTTCATTGTCAAATAAAATCGCATTACGCCACTTCCAATTCCACCATAATATAAGGGAGAACAACAAAACCCATGAGGTGCTAGCTTGTAAATTTTTGTGAACCCATAATTGCAAATCAGGTTCAGTAAAAAACCATTGCAAGATATTAGAGGAACAGACCTGCTGCCAAACTTTGCGCACATTGGGACAATCTCTTAGAGCATGTAGAACGGATTCACACTGATGATGACATAGGGAGCAGGTAGAGGAGTCAGTGAGATGACGTTGCATCCTTACTTGATTGCACATAATGCGACCACGCACAACAAGCCACATAAAAAAATTTTATTCGATTTGGGATGATTGATTTCCACAAGTCTTTCCATACGGGAACATCAACCAAGTCATTTTCCACGCGAATGATTTTGAGTGCGGATTTCACAGTAAATACACCCCATTATGAGAGCCATTCCACAAGTAGCGATCTACTAGATTTTCATGGCAATCAACAACATGTGACTGAATGGCCATTAAGGTGGAAGAAATGCTTCAAAGAGTTCCCACCTCCAACCTGTGTTAGGTTCCCACATATCCCTTACCTTAGAATTTGCCAAATGTGGAGGAATAGCTTTGATAACCTGCATGGCAAGGGGCTTGTCAAGTGCCCATTTATCATCCCAAAATCGAGTAGTCATCCCATTTCCCACCGCAACTTGAACGCCTTGGTGTAAAATTGAAGCATTCTCTACAATGCCCCTCCATAAATTAGAACAATTGTTCTTTAGCCTGAACATGCGCTCATCACATCTATTTTGGCAATATTTAGACCTCAGAACTCGAGCCCATAAAGAACGGGGTTCAGAGAGCAGTCTTCAACCTATTTTGCCAAGAAAGGCCGCATTCACTTGCCGCATACTCTTGAGTCCAAGTCCTCCTTGAGCTTTGGGCTGCTGCACTGTATCCCATGACACCAAATGCACCTTTCTTTGATCCTCAGTCCCCCCTAGAGAAACCTACGTGATTTTTTGTCAATCTCATCGCATACGGTTTTGGGGAGCTTTGCCGTTTGCATCGAGTATACAGCAATAAAGGATAGAGTGGATTGAACAAGTGTGGCTCGCCCAGCAAGAGAGAGGAATTTAGACTTCCACCCCAGTAATTTGCAGTCTACCTTTTCAGTCAAATGAGAAAAAGTGGCTTTGGTGACACGAGTCACACGACCATGAATGGAAGGCATGCCGAGGTAGAATCCAAGATCTTCTGTGTGTGGCATATCCAAAGCCCGACAAATATCCCGTTGTACATCATCACATGTGTTATGAGAAAAATGAACACGAGATTTGGCAAAACTAACTTYCTCCCCTGAAGCCAAGCAAAATTTATCAAGGCACTGTTTAATGGTGATGGCTTGAGTAAGCGTGGCCTCCGCAAATAAAACAACATCATTAGCAAAGAATAAATTTAACAAAAGAGGACCATTTTTTGTTAATTGGATAGGATTCTAGTTGCCAACAAAAATGTCTTGCTCAATGTGATTATTTAATCTCTCCATACACATCACAAACAAGTAAGGGGACAAGGGGTCCCCTTGTCGAATTCCACGAGTTGGCATGAAGGGCTCAAACGGTTCTCCATTGACAAGTAGACGCATGGTTGGGGTGGAAAAACATTTCATGATTGTGTTTATCAAAAGCTTCGGGAATTTCATCTCCTTTAGGGTATCGAGAAGAAAGTCCCATTTGAGTCGATCGTATGCTTTCTCAAGATCGATTTTGATGGCCATAATCAATTTACCATGTTGCCGAGTCCGCATAGTATGTAAAACTTCCTGGAAAATAGTGATATTATCAGTAATTTGGCGGCCTGGAACATAGCTCACTTGTGTTGGGGAAATCAATTTGGGCAGGATGGGTTTGATTCGATTAACAATCATTTTAGTGATCAACTTGTAAGCCACATTGCATAGGCTGATCGGACGGAATTGCTTTGCACTTTCTGGATGATCGACCTTAGGAATAAGAGTAAGAAAAGTGTGATTTAAATCCTTCGGAAAGTCCCTTCCATTAAGGACATCAGCCACCAGATTAATGACATTTGGAGCAACTAAATCCCATTTTTTTGGAAAAATAATGCTTGAAACCCATCAGGACCAGGCGCTTTGAGTGAGCCCATATGTTTAAGCGCATACGATATATCTGAGGTGGTGAATGATTTATTCAGAGCTTTACAATCACTTTCCGAGAAGTATGGAAATAAACCTCGAGGCATTATTGCAACATATTTTCAGTGAAGTCATCAGTGAATAAATCTTGAAAATAACTGACCATATGTTTTTGAACTGCTGAAGTGTCATGGAGCCACTGATCATTGTGATCCTTGATTGCAACAATTCGGTTACGCCATTGCCTCACAACAGTGCTGACATGAAAAAAGGAGGTGTTTCGGTCACCATCACGTATCCACTCCGCCCTTGATTTCTGGTACCACAACAGCTCCTCCTGTTGTAAAACATCATCTAATTCTCTCCTTAATTTGYCCTCCAATTTAATCAATCCACGATCGTAGGAATTTGCAAGCTTTTGCTGGATACCACCAATTCGTGCCATTAGAATTTTTTTCTGTTGGAAAATATTATGAAAGGTGGTTTTATTCCAATCTTGTAGAGCCGAAACTAAATTCTGGAGCATTGAAGTCAACGGTGCCTCAATGGACCATTTTGTCTCTAATAATGCAATGAAACGCTCATGCGTCATCCACGCCGCTTGAAACTTGAAAGGCTTATTGATCGATGTGAGAGGTGCAAAGCCATTTGGGGAAATCAGGAGGGGAGTGTGATCGCTTTGGATAACAGGGAGATGTTTTACCGCAGCTTGGGTGAAGCGTGTGGACCAAGAGGCATTGCACAAAGCTCTGTCTAGTCGAGCACTAACACGGGATTCAGGGGTCAGGCCTCTGGACCAAGTGTGAGAGGCTCCCACAAACTCGAGTTCAATTAATTCCATGTCATTAACCCAAGCATCAAATTTTCTTGAACGACGAGTAGTCTCAGGACAAGACGAAGATCTTTCGAGGTCATTACGTGTGTCATTGAAATCCCCTCCAAGCATCCAGGGTTGCAAAGTCTTTTAAAAATTGCCATAAATCTCGCCTTTTGATCGGGTCAGGGGAGGCGTAGATAGCTGAAAAATACCAGGGGATGTCTCCGACACGCTGGATCTCCATAGTAATATGTTGCAAGGAGTGATTCACGAGAGTTACAGTTACCAGTTCAGTGTTCCAATAAACCCAGATGCCACAAGAAAATCCTTGGGCATCCACATGCATATGACCCTCATAATGAATTTCTTTCTCGATTGAGATTGCATGATTACCATCCATATGGGTCTCTACAAGGGCTATGACTGATGGTTTATGCACTCTGATAATTTCTTTAAGAGCAGCAAGAAAGGCTTTGCTTCCAGCACCACGCACATTCCACACCAAAAAGGAGATGGGTGTGAGGTTAGGATTAAAATTTGGATACCTACTTGACATTGATAAAGGGATTTGAGAGAGAGTGTCCATGTAAGCTTCAGAAATTTGGCGATAAATGCTCCTCTCTATCAATGGCATGGTCATGGTTAGTAGTATTTCTGGTGGCTCCGGAGGAGGCTCATTCCATACCATCCAATGAACCTCCATGATGTGGATCAGGGGGATCATTATCCCTAATGCAGGTTCTTCCATGGGATTACCCACACATAGAGCCCACTCCAGTGGTAAAGTCCTGGTCAACATGATGGTAGTGATGGTTGTTTGGAGTATTTGGAACGAGAGTGGTGGCTTGTGAGGAATTTGTCGAGTGAACTTCTTGGGGAGTGCTTGAGAGATGGCWCTTCAAAGATTGCAGTTGATTGGAAGTGTGGACCACTGTTGCATGGGATTGCTTAATTGTGGGTTTATGCATTACAGGAATATTTTCAGTAGGAATATTTGCCCCAAAATATCWAGCTGATTTAATTTGGTTTCCTTTGAAATTTCTTTAATTTTGGAAGTTATCACTTTTGGTAAATTTTCTTGTGAAATCGAATCAGTGTCTATATTTTCAGCAACCTTATTATCAGTAATTTCCAAAGCTGAAGGGACTATTTCCTTGACAAAATTCTCCAAATTAGGTTGGGAATTTTCATCCAATCTTTCCTGAATTGCATCATCAAGATTCAAAATTTGTAATCTCGAGCCTTTTGAAGTATCCTTGCCTCGGGTGGGATCGGTGGGCTGCTGTGGTTTAGGGGCCCTGGCTCGAGTTGGTTTTTTGACCAACATCCATGCTCCATAGCTCTCCTCACAACAAGAATATTAACTTCGGCCGACCACACTTACCGACCGATTTTCGGTCGGTAGCAGGGGTTACCGACCGAAAATCGGTCGGTAAGAGGTGTCGGAATCACAATCGTCGGTAATCCGTGGATTACCGACCGAATTTCGGTCGGTAAGGGTTTACCGACCGATTCCCGACCAATAAAAGCCGACCAAAATTTGGAGGGAAAATGCCATTTACCGACCGATTAATCGGTCGGTAAATGGCATTTTCCCTCTAACTTTTGGAGGGCCATGGAGCCATTTACCGACCGATTGATCGGTCGGTAATCGATATACCGACCGATAAATCGGTTGGTAAATGGCTCCATGTTTTTTTTTAATTTATTACCGACCGATATGTCGATCGGTAAATCTCATATATCAAATAAAAAAAAAAACAGAAACCAGCTTACAAATGCTGGTTTCTGACAGCCAAAACTATAAGCATATTATACATTTATAGTTTTATACCATAAACAAGCTTGTAATTCATTAAAAAAAATATATGTAATGAGATATTTCATTAAAAAAAATAATATGTAATTCATTTATAGTATTATACACTTCTTATTCGAAACAAAATCAACCAAAAACCACAATCAGCTAAGCTATAATGTAACCTCATCAGAAAGCTTAGCAGCAGCAACCAAATTCTTATCAAATTTAGTGGCAAGATCTCGAACGGAGAGGCRTTGGTGTTGCTCGGCTAGTTGTTTAGTCTCTTGTGTAACAACCTCCTTGAGGGGTGGAGAATCAGTATTTGGCTTAGGCTCTTCCACAATCTCATTATTGGGTCCAATTTTATACTTTGGAAATCCGTTAGCAGGAAAACTAACATCAGYWGATACTGATACAACTGCATCAATGTGCTCCTCCTCATACTCAAGCTCAGGACTCACCCTTGTCATTGTAAATCAGGGTTCTACAAAAAATCAGAAATTATCATTCAGCACAAATTTAGCATAAAACATTAATATAAACATCACACACCAACTTGCATGCCAAAAAAAAAGCATGCTAATTTAGGGGTTTTTTGCGCTTTTTATATTTCATAATTTTAAAAACAAGACTGATAAATTTCTAACAATGAGCTTCAGATTGAAGAATTAAACATGACATCAAAGCATCAAGCTATCAAAGTGGAAAAAATCTTAGTGCAACTTAAATCCAGAAAACGAACAAGAAAATTAATTGACCCAAAAATGTTGTGATGTAAATGTGCTCAAAGTACAACAATCAATACTCAGAAATTGCAAAATGCAAACTCACAAGATATTTTTTCCAACCAAAATTTAAGAAATAAAACAACCCACTTTGATGATGAAACTGAGCACTTTGAAGCATAAAGTACTAAAGTTGGTATCTTACTTCTTGCAAGTGGAGAGCTTGGTAACTCACTAAACCCCTTTTTTTATTTCTATTTAGCAAGTTATTTTACTGAAAATGAGATCATGTACAAAAATTGAGACTTGAGTCCATTAAAGCTGGATAATTTCCATAAATTACAACTTGACAAATTCATCCCTCATAATAGTCCAAATTAATAATTTATATACATGCATGATGCATAAATTATAATAAATATAATTTTCCCATGATGCATGATGCATAAAAAATTAGATACACAGATAAGATATAGCATGTAAAAAAAAACTAAACAACATGCACGTGATGGAATTTATAGGTCAGGCCAAAGAACCCAACACCCATTATGTTTATGACATTGTTTGTATAACTTATTACCTGAGGTAATGACGATTGCTAAAGTTCAGAACTCCTAGTGAAAGTCCGTCATTAACATATAAACAGTGCAATGACATGTTAATATATCGTTGATGATGATGCCATGAATTTAAGTTGGAGAATGTGCATTACCATGACAGCACCAGAATCAGAGAAAACATCGATGCAGAGCAAATGGAATGCTGAAGGTAACCTATATCAATGTATCATCATTCGACTTTCGTATTAGTATTACTCAATTGATATAGTCTTATTGTTGCCTATCACAATCTGATTTTACTAACATGAAATAAGTCGGACTGTAAGTTGTAAGGGGGTACAAATGTGTTGCTTACTGCTTGTGGAATGCCCAAACTAGCAAATAGAGTCAGAGTGCCAAGGCTGTCATAGCCAAAGCCAACGCCAGAACAAAGTTGACCACCCCCAAAGCCCTCTAGCACCACCAAGGGCCTTTGACAAAGGATCAATAGCAAGGGACATAAATCCAGATCACAGCAGTCAGAATAAGGCCATTGATCCAACTCGAACCTTTTCGTCGTAGACCTTCTTTTGGGCCTCAGCCCAGCTGGGTTACCCATAAATCTCCTTCCCAACCCATGGCTAGGGTGAAGGGAAGGAACTTGTAAAGGCGGTCGTACGAGCCGCGCATAGCCTAAGACATTGCCTACTGCCATGAAAGAATGAGAAAAATGCATTGGCTATTCAACATTTTCCTGTGGTTGTTCTTGCAAGATCTGCCAAGAATCTCTTGCAGGATCCTACAACAATAACACTATACAATCAGAACAAACGTTGCTACGTACGAGAAAACAAGATCATATTGATCATCACGCATCAATAATGAAGGTTTCGCTTTTAGCTGCAAACATATACAGATTTCCTATTGTATCTGTCTTAAACACCCTCCATGCCAAAATTTCAAAGAAATAAAAGAATCCATCATAACATATGAAATAGAGCACAACCTAACATAGTAATAAAAACACAACAAATCAATGCACCATCAAAACGACATCAAAACACAATAGTAAATGCAAATCATAATTCCACTGCATAATATGGTAAAAGCGTACAGTAGAAAAATTGAAAGCATACATACATCTCCATTAATCAACATCAGGCTACATCTAATTTTGATTCAAATCCTAAGATAGACTAAAGGCAAAAAAAAATTGTCAAAAGCTAAAAAAAAAAATCTTACCTTTTCTTGAATTTCTCATATGTGTTAATACAACAAAACAAAACCACTTTTTATAGATCTGACATTCAGGCATTCTCCAAGTATCACAGTTAACCAAAATGCCATTATATGTTTCTCCATTCTCAATTCACCAGCTATAAAAAAAATAAGTAGTTTGGGTAATTAGGGTTCTACACATAGGTGGCCTTGGCGCAGTCTTGAGTAGTGATAAATAAGCTGAAAATTTCAACAAAAAACCATTCATAAAAAAATCAAACAATAGTAATTTCAAATCAATTCCTTTAAATGAAAGAAAAAAATATAGAATTTGACAGAACAAGATTAACTGATTGCAATGAATGAATACTTGAAACTGCAACAAGAAACAGAAAAATTCAGATATCAAATGGAGAAAAAAGGCGAATAATTGAAAACCCTAAGCAACCCCAAAAATTAAGATCTATGTTCACTTTTGTTCGAGTTCACCAAGAAAATTAAAAAAATCTCGAAAAATTGAAGATAAAAAAAACGACAAAATAAAACAGGAAAAAAAATCTGGAAATTGAAAACAAGAAGGGAGACCCAAAAATGAAATAATACGAAAAAATGCAACAAGAAACGAAATGAAAATTTGTAAGTAAATTTAACAACCATGCAATTACTGAGTCTGAAGAAATCTCGCAAAAATTTCGAAAAAAAACAAAAATTAAAAACAAAGTCTAGATGTAGAAGAAAACGAAAAAATCAATACAAACCCAGAAAACCCCAAAAAATCGATTTTAAAAAAAAATGTAAATCGAAATCAGAAGAAAAAAACAATTTACTAGATCTAAAAAAAAATAAGAAAATGAAAAACACAAACCTTAAAAGAGGCAATTGGAGCGGCTGAGGTGGCGTCGGCGCCCTCGAGTTGTGGTTGAGGTTCGGCGTCGGCGTCGAAGCCCTTCGTGGTTGAGAGGATGAAAGAGAGTGAAGAGAGAGAGGTTCAGTGAATGAAGAGAGAGAGTGATGATAGAAGATGAATGAGGAGAGAGAGTGGGAGGAGTGACTTGTGAGTTGTCACCCGTGAGGTTGATGTTTGAGGGTTGAAAGCGAAAAGGAAAGATTAAAAAAAAAAGCGTCTTTTTCAGTTTTTTTTAAAAAAAGAAATATACTACCGCCGAAATATCGGTCGGTAAATAATTATGTTGTTTTTTTTATATAATTAACTAGTTTAGGGCCCGTGGCGATGCACGGTAGTTAATAAATTTATTAATTAAAACTCTAAAAGATAAATAAATTGTAATTTAATATTTGTCAAGATAGAATCTAAAACGATTTTGTTTTATATTATTATGTATAACAATAATATTATAATTTTGTTATACACGAGTCCTAATATTATGTTATGCACGGATCTAGGTCCAGGACCGTGCATGATAATATAGTCCAAGACCCTATGCATGCATGGGTCCTGAATCAATTACAATTGTGTTTTATAAAATTTATTATGATAATATTGTATTGTATAGTACGGATGAATAATTATTATGATATATAAAATATATGACTTTAATTTTGCTTAAATAAAAAGATTTCGTTTAATGTGTTACTTCGTATATTAGATTGATTGATATTTGTAATTTTGTAAATAATTTATAAATTATATATTGATAAGTAGAAACTTAAGAATTAAGTAAAGACATTATTTATATTTATTAGATATTGGATTAATATTATGTTATATTAATGTAATTTTACAAAAAAAAAAAAAAAGAAAAAAGGTTCAAATAATTATAAATATGTGGTAGGGGTAGTTTTGTACTCCCGTCATTTGACTAAATTCATGTTAAAAGGAATTAGGTACTATTCATTAGTAGTGAAAATCTTCTAAATTCCCATCAATAATTCATATATAAGAATGAGTATAATCACGTGTTTTAGAATTTAGATTCAATCTTTCTGTATAATGATTTACGATTATCATATGTGTTTTATAAAATTTATGCAATAAATTGTATTGTATAGTACGGAGTAATAATTATTGATATTATAAAGATATGTCTTTGTCTAAATTTTGCTTAAAATAAATAGATTTCGTTTTGATAAGAAAATCTTCTGGAATTAAGTAAAGATATTATTTATAGATTTATAGCTAATAGATTAATTAATATTTATATAAATAATTTTAATCCAAAAAAAAAAATAAAAAGGAAATAAGTTTTGGAGGGAAAATTTTTAACCAGGACGCGCCATGTGGCACTTCTGGTCTTTGCTTTAGTATATAGTTATTGATTTGTGCTGATGGAGGGAAAAGCTTGGTGAAAAAAAATAATTCGATCGGTACACCGACCGATAATTCGGTCGATATAATACACCGACCGATTTCGGTCGATGTCGGTCGCTGTTACCGACCGATTTTTTTTCAGTCGTTAATTTCGGTCGGCCTTATGCGAATTTCTAGTAGTGCCTGTTCCTCAGACTTGTCCTCCTTTCCATAATGATAGCATATCATACGCAAGCCTTCGTATTGAATTTTCCAAATACGACCTCGCAACCAAAACTTTGACAACAATGGCTTGGTTAGATCGAGTTCAAAACATAAACGAGTAAATTTTTCTCGTTTAGCAGTTGCGGTTGTTTTATCAATMTTTAGGACTTTACCAATTTTCGCACCAATGCGCTTCAAGAATTGAGTGTCAAAATACTCAAATGATTAATTGATTACTTTTTTTAAACAACCCATGAAACAATCATTAATTAATTAAAAGGCCCCAAAGCCCAATAGTCATAGTATAAATGAAATGATTCGCATGCCGCATGCGAGAAGAAAACTAGGAGTCCAAAAAAAAATACGGAGTAAAAAAGCATTAGGTAGGAATTGAACCCAGATACCTTGTATGAACTAACATGAACAAACCACCCGGCTACAATATATTATTAGCATTATTGTTACGCAAATATATATATATATATATATATATATATATATATATATTCAATAAGTTGAGGCCCTTTACACAGCGAGGCCCTGAGCGGCCGCGCTTGCCAAGCGCCGACCCTGTTTAATGGTTTGTTCGCGTAGTTTGGGTAGTAGTATGGTCCAACAATTCAAGCGTGGTTTCAGTTGGTCGGTGGTGTTTGATGGTGGTGGTAGTTTAGTTACACTACATGTCTACATGCCTGTTTCCATGGATGATGTGGAGTACTAGAGTTGTAGAGAACTAGAGATGGTGTTAGAGTTTTTTTTTTTAATTTTATCTTTTGTTTATTTTTGATTTTTAATTAAGTTGTATTAGAAATATTTTTTAGTTAATTAAGCTAAGTCAATCAAGTTAAACATGGTCAAACCTGTTAATTGTAATGGTTTACCTGTTTTTATAGGTTAAAGTTCAAATGGGTCTATTTTGAGAAGATAAGATATAAAATTGGGATTATTTTGAAATTACTCGTAGGTGGGATTATTTTGAACAGACCACCAAAAGTTGGGATTATTCATTTCCATTTTTTCTATTTTTTTTTTGTAATTTTAAAAAATTTCTATTATTTTGGTTACTACAGAGTAGTTAATTTTATTTTATTTTGTAATTTACAGTTACTTTTAAATATTTGACAAANCAACTGCATCAATGTGCTCCTCCTCATACTCAAGCTCAGGACTCACCCTTGTCATTGTAAATCAGGGTTCTACAAAAAATCAGAAATTATCAATTCAGCACAAATTTAGCATAAAAACATTAATATAAACATCACACCAAACTTGCATGAACCAAAAAAAAGCATGCTAATTTAGGGGTTTTTTGCGCTTTTTATATTTCATAATTTTAAAATCAAGACTGATAAATTTCTAACAATGAGCTTCAGATTGAAGAATTAAAACATGACATCAAAGCATCAAGCTATCAAAGTGGAAAAAATCTTAGTGCACTTAAATCCCAGAAAAACGAACAAGAAAATTAATTGACCCAAAAATGCTTGTGATGTAAATGTGCTCAAAAGTACAACAATCAATACTCAGAAATTGCAAAATGCAAACTCACAAGATATTTTTTCCAACCAAAATTTAAGAAATAAAACAAAACCCACTTTGATGATGAAACTGAGCACTTTGAAGCATAAAGTACTAAAGTTGGTATCTTACTTCTTGCAAGTGGAGAGCTTGGTAACTCACTAAACCCCTTTTTTTATTTCTATTTTAGCAAGTTAATTTTACTGAAAATGAGATCATGTACAAAAATTGAGACTTGAGTCCATTAAAGCTGGATAATTTCCATAAATTACAACTTGACAAATTCATCCCCCATAATAGTCCAAAATTAATAAATTTATATACATGCATGATGCATAAATTATAATAAATATATAATTTCCCATGATGCATGATGCATAAAAAATTAGATACACAGATAAGATATAGCAWGTAAAAAAAAACTAACAACATAGCACGTGATGGAATTTATAGGTCAGGCCAAAGAACCMAACACCCATTATGTTTATGACATTGTTTGTATAACTTATTACCTGAGGTATGACGATTGCTAAGTTCAGAACTCCTAGTGAAAGTCYTGTCATTAACATATAAACAGTGCAATGACATGTTAATATATCGTTGATGATGATGCCATGAATTTAAGTTGGAGGAATTGCATTACCATGACCAGCACCAGAATCAGAGGAAAACATCGATGCCAGAGCAAATGGAATGCTGAAGGTAACCTATATCAATGTATCATCATTCGACTTTCGTATTAGTTTACTCAATTGATATAGTCTTATTGTTGCTCATCACAATCTGATTTTACTACACATGAATAAGTCGGACTGTAAGTTGTAAGGGGGTACAAATGTGTTGCTTACTGCTTGTGGAATGCCCAAACTAGCAAATAGAGTCAGAGTGCCAAGGCTGTCATAGCCAAAGCCAACGCCAGAACAAAGTTGACCACCCCCCAAAGCCTCCTAGCACCACCAAGGGCCTTTGACAAAGGATCAATAGCAAGGGACATAAATCCAAGAGTCACAGCAGTCAGAATAAGGCCCATTGATCCAACTCGAACCTTTTCGTCGTAGACCTTCTTTTGGGCCTCAAGCCCAGCTGGGTTACCCCCATAAATCTCCTTCCCAACCCATGGCTAAGGGTGAAGGGAAGGAACTTGTAAAGGCGGTCGTACGAGCCGGCTGCATAGCCTAAGACATTGCCTACTGCCATGAAGAATGAGAAAAATGCATTGGCTATTCACATTTTCCTGTGGTTGTGTCTTGCAAGATCTGCCAAGAATTCTCTTGCAGGATCCTACAACAATAACACTATACAATCAGAACAAACGTTGCTTACGTAACGAAGAAAACAAGATCATATTGATCATCAGCATCAATAATGAAGGTTTCGCTTTTAGCTRCAACATATAACAGATTTCCTATTGTATCTGTCTTAAACACCCCTCCATGCCAAAATTTCAAAGAAATAAAAGAATCCATCATAACATATGAAATAGAGCACAACCTAACATAGTAATAAAAACACAACAAATCAATGCACCATCAAAACGACATCAAACACAATAGTAAATGCAGAATCATAATTCCACTCATGCAAATTATGGTAAAAGCGTACAGTAGAAATTGAAAGCATACATACATCTCATTAATCAACATCAGGCTACATCTAATTTTGATTCAAAATCGCTAAGAATAGACTAAAGGCAAAAAAATTGTCAAAAGCTAAAAAAAAAATCTTACCTTTTACTTGAAATTTCTCATATGTGTTAATACAACAAAACAAAACTTTTTATAGATCTGAACATTCAGGCATTCTCCAAGTATCACAGTTAACCAAATGCCCATTATACTTTTCTCCATTCTTCAATTCCACCAGCTATTAAAAATAAAGTAGTTTTGGGTAATTAGGGTTCTAACCATAGGGTGGCCTTGCGCAGTCTTGAGTAGTGATAAATGAAGCTGAAATTTTCAACCAAAAACCATTCAATAAAATCAATCAAACAATAGTAATTTGCAAATCAATTCTTTTAAATGAAAGAAAAAAAATAAGAATTTGACAGAAAAGATTAACTGATTGAAATGAATGAATATCTGAACTGCAACAAGAACAAGAAAAATTCAGATATCAAATGGAGGAAAAAAGGCGAATAATTTGAAAACCTAAAGCACCCCAAAAAAATTAAGATCTATGTTCACTTTGTCGAGTTCACCAAGAAAAATTAAAAATTCTCGAAAAATTTGAAGATAAAAACGACAAAAATAAACAGGAAAAAAAATTGGAAATTGAAAACAAGAAGGGAGACCCCAAAAAATGAATAAATCGAAAAAATGCAACAAAAACGAAATGAAAATTTTGTAAATAATTAAACAACATGCAATTACTAGATCTGAAAAATTCGAAAATCTCGCAAAAATTTCGAAAAAAAAAACAAAAATTAAAAACAAGCTTAGATGTAGAAGAAAACGAAAAAATCAATACAAACCCAGAAAACCCACAAAAATCGATTTAAAAAAAAAAATTGTAAATCGAAATCAGAAGAAAAATAAACAAATTTACTAGATCTAAAAAAAATAAAAGAAAATGAAAACAACAAAACCTTAAAGAGGGCAATTGGAGCGGCTGAGGTGGGGTCGGCGCCCTTCTTCGAGGTGTGGTTGAGGTTCGGGCGTCGGCGTCGAAGTCCCTTCGTGGTTGAGAGGATGAAGAGAGTGAAGAAGAGAGAGGTTCAGTGAATGAAGAGAGAGAGTGACGATAGAAGATGAATGAGGAGAGAGAGTGGGAGGAGTGACTTGTGAGTTGTCACCCGTGAGGTTGAGTGTTTTGAGGGTTGAAAGCGAAAAGGAAAGATTAAAAAAAGCGTCTTTTTCATTTTTTTTTTTAAAAAAAGAAATATACTCACCGATCCGAAATATCGGTCGGTAATAGAAATTATGTTTGTGTTTTTTTTATATATAACTAGTTTAGGGCCCGTGGCGATGCACGGTAGTTAATAAATTTATTAATTAAACTCTAAAAAGAGTAAAATAAATTTGTAATTAATATTTGTCAAGATAGAATCTAAAACGATTTTGTTTTATTTATTATGTTATACAATAATATTATAAATTTGTTATATCACGAGTCCTAATATTATGTTTGCACGGATCTAGGTCCAGGACCGTGCATGATAATATAGTCCAAGACCTAATGCATGCATGGGTCCTGAATCAATTTACATTGTGTTTTATAAAATTTATTAATGATAATATTGTAATTGTATAGTACGGAATAATATATTATGATATAAATAAAAATATATGACTTTAATTTGCTTAATAAAAGATTTCGTTTAATGTGTTACTTTCGTATATTAGATTGATTGATATTGTAATTTGTAAATAATTATAAATTATATTATTGATAAGTAGAAACTTATAGAATAAAGTAAGACATTATTTATTATTTATTAGATATTGGATTTAATTCATATGTTATATAGTAATTTTACAAAAAAAATAAAAAAAGAAAAAAAGGTTAAATAATTATAAATATGTGTAGGGTAGTTTTTTGTACTCCCGTCATTTGACTAAATTCATTTATAAGGAATTGGTACTATTCATTTAGTAGTGAAAATCTTCAAATTTCCATCAATAATTCATATATAAGAATTGAGTATAATCACGGTTTTAGAATTTAGATTCAATCTTTCTGTAATAAAATTGATTTACGATTATCAATATGTGTTTTATAAAATTTATTGCAATAATATTGTATTGTATGTACGGAAGTAATAATATTATGATATTATATAAAGATATGTCTTTGGTCTAAATTTGCTTAAAATAAATAGATTTCGTTTTGATAAGAAAATCTTTCTGGAATTAAGTAAAGATATTTATTTATTATTTATTAGCTAATAGTTTATTAATATTTATATAATAATTTTACAAAAAAAAAAATAAAAAGGAATAAGTTTTGGAGGGAAAATTTTTTAACCAGGACGCGCCATGTGCACTTCTGGTCTTTGCTTTAGTATATAGTTATTGATTTGTGCTGATGGAGGGAAAAGCTTGGCGAAAAAAATAATTCGATCGGTACTTCCGACCGAGTAATTCGGTCGATATAAATACACCGACCGAATTTCGGTCGATGTCGGTCGCTGTTCACCGACCGATTTTTTTCAGTCGTTTATTTCGGTCGGCCTTATGCGAATTTCTAGTAGTGCTGTTCCTCAGATTGTCTCTCCTTTCCATAATGAAGCATATCATATCGCAGCCTTCGTATTGAATTTTCCAAATACGACCTCTGCAACCAAAAAACTTTGACAACAATCTGGCTTGGTTAGATCGAGTTCAAAACATAAACGAGTAAATTTTTCTCGTTTAGCAGTTGCGGTTGTTTTAATCAAACTTTAGGACTTTACCAATTTTCGCACCAATGCGCTTCAAGAATCGAGTGTCAAAATACTCAAATGATTAATTGATTACTTTTTTAAAACAACCATGAAACAATCATTAATAATTAAAAGGCCCAAAGCCCAATAGTCATAGTATAAATGAATGATTCGCGATGCCGCATGCGAGAAGAAAACTAGGAGTCCAAAAAAAATACGGAGTAAAAAAGCATTAGGTAGGAATTGAACCCAGATTACCTTGGTATGAATAATATGAACAAGCCACCCGGCTCAATATATATTAGCAATTATTGTTTACGTCAAATATATATATAGTATATACTATATTATTCAATAAGTTGAGGCCCTTTACAACGCGAGGCCCTACGGGCCGCGCTTGCCAAGCGCCGACCCTGTTTAATGGTTTGTTCGCGTAGTTTGGGTAGTAGTATGGTCCAACAATTCAAGGCGTGGTTTCAGTTGGTCGGTTGGTGTTTGATGGTGGTGGTAGTTTAGTTACACTACATTGTCTCATGCCTGTTTCCATGGATGATGTGGAGTACTAGAGTTGTAGAGAACTAGAGATGTGTTAGAGTTTTTTTTTTAATTTTATCTTTGTTTATTTTTGATTTTTAATTAAGTTGTATTAGAAATATTTTTTAGTTTAATTTAAGCTAAGTCAATCAAGTAAACATGGTCAAACCTGTTAATTGGTAATGGTTTTACCTTGTTTTTATAGGTTAAGTTCAAATGGGTCTATTTTGAGAAGATAAGATATAAATTGGGATCTATTTGAAATTACTCGTAGGTGGGATTATTTTGAACAGACCACCAATTGGGATTATTCATTTCCATTTTTCTATTTTTTTGTAATTTTAAAAAATTTCTATTATTTTGGTTACTAATAGAGTAGTTAATATTTTATTTTGTAATTTACAGTCTACTTTACTTAAATATTTGACAAAGTTTAGAATAAAACAGATTTACGTTAGTTTTTGAAAAAAATTGATTGATAAGTTACAATAAAACTATTAATTTGTTACCATAAATCTGTTACAAAAATAAATTTTTAAATCATTTCAAGTTACTTTTATATCATATTATTATTTTATTTCTCTTTCTATGGTAACTATCATTAAATCATTTTTAAATTATCACAAGAATATTCAAATTTTACCAATAACTTATATTAATACACAAAAGTCATTACTATTAAAAAGTAACTTTAATATATTTTTAGGTTACAATAACCAGGTATTTATGTAACTTTGTTAAAGGTCTGTTTACTTCAGCTTATTTTCATTTCATTTCAGCTCAGCTCAGTTCAGTTAACTTCAATTCAGTTCATCCTTAGCTTAATGATTTACTAACTAATATAATCTTAAATCAAGTTACTATTATAATTACATTAATGAGAGTTGGTTTGTAGTTTGTTTAACCATGTTTTTCTATAGTTCAATACTTAATCGTAGCAACAACAACAACAATAACAATCATATAATAATAATAATAATAATAATAATAATAATAATAAAATAATACATAATAATATATATTAATATGAAACGATTTAATATTATAAATTATGCTAATATATAATATAATAAGTACAAGCTAATATTTAGTAATACAATGTTGGCAATAGCACTAGTTTAGCAAAATAATGTATTGATATAGTACTAGGGTTTTCTATAAATACACCCGAGTTTTTGCGTTTTCACAAAATAAACCAATGTATTTTTTCTACAAAATGCCCCCGAGTTTTCATACCCTTCTACAACATAACCTAAATGGAATACTTTAGCTTAACCATGGTTAGTTAATTTAAAATAAAAACAAAAAAAACAAAACCCTAAAACCCTCCTCTCACCTGCTACACCAACGTAACACCCCCCCCAAACCATCACCACCATCACACACAACCCTCGTACACCACCCTCCACGACCGCACCACTCCAACTAACTCAGGCTCCCTCACTGACCACTCGCAACCAACTCCCTCCTCTGCAATCCACCACCCGCACCGTCGAACCCGCCGTAAATCGAAACCCCCACCCCACCACAACCAAAACCCCACCATCGAACCCCTCCCCCTGAAATTAAAACCCCCAAATTGAAACCCTAATTTGAAAATTGAAAATCCTAATTCTAGTTGGGGAAATCAAAATTAGGGGAATTAGGTGCGAGTTGGGTGCGTGGTTGGGTCGATTGTTGTGCGAGTGACTGACGAGGTGTTTGATGGGTGGTGGTTGCATTTGGTGTGGTTCGAAGGGGAGAGAGTTTGAAGGTTGGTGGGTGGTTCGAAGGGTGGTTCGCGACTCAGGTGGGGTCGAGTGGTTCGCGGCTCAGGTGGGTCGAGTCGCGGATGGTGTTGGGTGTGAGTGGTGGTGTTTAGTCTCAGGCAGTGGTGGTGGTGGTTTGGGGGGGGGGGGTTACTTGGTGGTAGCAAAGTGAGAGGAGGGGTTTGGGGTCTTGGTTTTTTTTTTGTTTTTTTAATTTAAATTAAACTAACCATGGTTAAGCTAAAGTATCCATTTAGGTTATGTTGTGGAAGGTTATGAAAACTCGGGGGCATTTTGTAGACAAAAAATACATTGGGTTTATTTTGTGGAAAACGCGAAAACTCAGRTGTATTTTATAGAAAAACCCTAGTACTAATTAATGTGTATTATTTATTTAAATGTTATTTTTTTTGACAAGTATGGTACAATACTTATATTTAGATATTTTAAATATTTGAGTTATAAAAATATCTCTCACCATCTTACAAGCTATGAATAGTTAATAATATTAATCAATAATTAACAATATTAATCATAAGTTAAATTATTCAGTTCAGTTCAGTTCAGCTCCGTTAAGTTCAGTTCAGTTCAATGCAGTTGATTTCAATTAATGTAAACGGACCCTTATAATAAACGAAAAACAACTTAATATAAGGTAACTTTAATACCTTATACGGAGTATGTTTTTGTGTAACTTCAACTATTTTTATAATAATGACTTTAAATTAGTTATAAAGTTATCTTATACTAGGTTGTTTTTTCATTAATGTTATTGAAAATTTGTCTTACACAATACTTTTACTAAATATTTACTTGATGTTTGATGAATTTTTTGATTCTATTGAATTGCTTGATGTTTATAATCGAGAAGAGATGATAGAAGAGAAATGTCAATATTTTTGTTATTAACAATTTTTAAATAGGAAAAATTGATGGGAATAATCCCACCTTTTGTCGACCGCCCATATTAATCCATCCTCGCATTAATCCCAAAATAAATCCACTTTAACCACTAATCTTCCCATTTTACACTAAATGAAATTTTAACCTACTACTCTAGGTTTCATAACTTGTTTTAGAAGGTTTTTGAAGGTTTTTTTTAAATAATTATTTTTATTGAATAATCCAACACCCTCACCACACCCACCATCCATCACCACTGCCAGTCCGCCACTGCATCTACATCAGCTTCATTCACGCAGCCCATTGCTCACCACCCACCTCCCTCATGCAGCAGACCCACCACCGTCGTGCAGCCACTACTYTGCTCACCAACGTAACAGGTAACGAATGCCCATGAAGCATACGAACAACCCGACCCATTTTCACATCCTAGACCCGGATTTTCTCATCGAATGATCAGGAAACGATCCAATTGAAAGCCCGATTGAAATTGGCACAGAACRAAACCAGAATGCCCTCTGAGAGTCTTAACGCAGTCGAAGGAGGAGGCACGTGCGTCCCAAATGCGGAGAGTGGTGTCATCGGAAGCGAAGACGAGGTAATGGGAGGCAGAGGACCGTACCAGGCAACGTCGGAATTCTTTCGGTGTGGCCGATTAGAAGAGAGATTAGGGTTAGGGTTTGAGAGGAGTGGTGCAATGGCTTTGTCGAGGTAGGCGTGCGGAGGTGAAGATTTCGCCATCGTTGGAGAATTTGATGCAGGATACAACGTGTTTGTGGTGTGGTGGTTGGTGGCAAGGTTGGTATGACAGTTGTTGTGGGGTGGTAGACACTTTTTTTGACAAGACATTGTTAGGGAGCTTAAGCTTAGTGGTGGTGGGTGGATTTTGATTAGTCGTGGTGGTTGCGATTTTTTTTTAAAAAAAGAAAAAAATAATTGTAACCTGCAAATCAGGTCATAGGTCATTAGGTGCAAAATGGRAAGATTAAAGGTTAATGTGAGTTTATTTTGGGATTAATGCGAGGATGGATTAATATGGACGGACCGACAACAAGTGGGATTATTCCCATCAATTTTTCCTTTTAAATAAGTTGATTTTTTTTTTTACTACGAAGCATTATATTTTGGTGCAAAAGCAACACAAGGGCGGATACATTTACAATGGAGAGAGGGTATGAAGATTCAAATATCTGATCACAGACAGGGCCGGGGCTAGAATGATAGAGGCCCTGTGCATAATCTTTTAATGGGGCCCTTCTAATTTTATTTTAAAAATGGTACAACTCCTATATTATATTTATATATGAAAATTAAGTAGATTGATGTTATTTCTATCTGGATAACTAACATATTATTCAACAACTAATCATAAAAATTGAAGATTTGATCAATACTAACTTTAAAATTATTTTTAAGTAAAATAAGACGTTTTCATTTGTCAAAGCTTACTATATAAATGAACAATTTAGTTCAATACAGTAGTATTATAGTAATTAGTTTATTAATATGAGATGGAAAATGTAAATTAGAAGCCAAAAATTGAGATTTCCAAGAGGGAAAAACAAAATCTCAAAAAGTTGCACGTAGTAGGATTTGTTCCTTGGATCTCTAAGTTGAAAACCATTTCCCTWAACCACTGATCTATGACATTTTCACCTTTCACTTAGTGCRATAGAAAATACATATACTTGTTCGAGGCCCTCCTCAGCTTGAGGCCCTGCGCGGTCGCTCATGCTGAGCGCCGGCCCTGATCACAGAGATCAAAGGTTAAGAACTTGGGGTAAGAGGATTTATTTATTAAAGCCTTAAAGGTTGAAATATTAAAGTCGATTCGGTTTTTATTTAATAAATAGTAATATGGTGGTAATTTAAAAAAAATGTAAATTAAAAGTGGTAAAATGCTATTAAACCAAGATTTGGCCTAGCATAATCTAAACGCAAATCAGCCAAACACAATCCTGAATTATTTATAAATCAGCAGAATATGTATTGTGCTGATTGAATACTTTCATATAGAGTCGTGTGATCAGCCTGAATACAGTATCGTATTATACTTTTTCATATCAAAATTTATTTTCCTCTGTTTAAATAACAGTAGAAAAAACCAGTAACAAAAAATATAAAAACATAAATAAAACTAGTCGTAGACTCGCAGTAGAAAAGAGGAAGCCATCAGATTAGCATGTTGGCACATTCAACATTGCAAACAACAATCCCTAATTTTAAATTAAAAAATTGGGTGCGCAATAATTGTTGTTGCTACTCGTGCTCCTTTCACCTATTTCTCATCATCGGCAAAAATTTCGAACGAAATCAGATACTGAARAACCATTTGCAATTCAAAACCAGTTTTCTAACCTAAAGACTAAAGAAACAAACAAACAAAAGAACAGTGACTTTTTTAGGGTTAGGAATTTGGTAGAGATGAAAGCGAATGTAAGGAGAAGGGATAATATAATGGTCGTGACTCGTGAAGCTTCTCGAGAAGAGACGTGACCAATTATCTGGCCCAATTTCGATCTATCAGAGCCCAGTTTTGACATTAAGATTTTATTGGTCATACAATTCTCTACGTATTCAATTATTCATAGAATAAACAATCCAAGTTTCACATGGGAGAAATAAGGAGTTGTAGAGCTCTTTATAATGATTACTTTACCACACTAGTATGAAACCTTTTGGGATGTGCCAAAAATAAATACGTGAGAATATCATACTAGTGTGTGAATGTTTAACGAAGGCCCAACACATACGATGATACAAATAAATATACGTCCATACTCGCTTCCTTGTCTATTGTTGTAGACTTGTAGTTAAGGTAGGAATAAGTCAAGAGTGCTTCTGAGCTGCTCAAACTCAATTTGAAATTTTCACAATTTAATATTTTTTAGTTGACAAGTCCAAATCTYCGATATAAAAACAACAATTGGAATTGAATTTTTTAGTCTGATCTGAACAAATTTTTCAACGACCTTTTTGTTTTGTGCTTTGTAATCAAATACTACTTGTACTTTTTAACATAAAACTAAATAAACTTATAATAAAAGGGCAAAACATGCCTAAATTAGTAAAAAGTATTACATTAGCAAGACCATTTATAACAAAGTACAATCTACTATAAAAAAACAAACCCATACTTCTCATCCTTTCCTTCATTTGCACATATAGTTCCTTTGGATGACAATTGGCGTTACATATTAAATGTGGATTGGTTGACTCTTCATCCACCTCTTTTGAATTACTCAATTGTTCCTTTCTCAACTCTCATGATTCTGTTTTTAGTTCTCAACTCTTCATATACACATTCATCAATTACCATTATGGTACGTTGTATTGGATGAGTTTAACTTTTAAAATTCTGATCTTAATCACCACTTTTTTGTATCCCATCAGTGACATTTATATTTACACCTCTCTCTTTCCTCTTATATAAATGCCCAATATTTGCAATGGCCTCTCACAAATTAAAGTCGATATGTCGCCTTCACGCTCATCTTTCTTTTATTTCATAAAACTTTTGTCTTTAATTTCTTACTTTTATATTGTAACTTTACACTTTTTGTATTCAATTTGTTGTTTCTATTTTGCGCCATTGTTATTTTATATCTTCAATTTTTTTTGAAAGACAAACGCAATAATCTTTCTAGAACCATATGCAATGATAAGGAAAATCTAATTTGTGTGGTTTGAGCTAAAATAATAAGCAACAAAATCTATATTAATTTCATGATCTCCAATCTTATCTAGGTTTTGCAACAACTCTAGGTGTTATATTGTTACAAATCAAATGGTCATATGTATTATGCTATATTCATATGTTTATTTTTGCTATATTCATATTCATATGCTATAAGATCGACAAAGTCATGAATTTTTGTAGTCAAGGATAGGGGTGAGTGGGATTGGGTACTCGGTATATTTTAAGGGAACCGGGCCCGAACTCGACGGGGTCCCAAAATCTAGAACCGAAACTAGTTGAATTGGTTTCCAGATTTTAGGACCTGGTCTGGAACCGTCGGGACCGGGTACCCAGTTCATATAATTTTTTTTTGCATACTAATTAATTTGGAGCTTGTAAAAAATAATCTTTAATAACCCGTTCAACTTGAAACATACTTGTTGCAATCTATTGGTGATAAAATCAACAAAAAAAGAAATGATCTTTGAGCTTGTAAAAAATAATCTTTAAAGGGCCATGAATCATTCTCTTTGCATCTTTAGTGTATGAATAGTTCAAAAAAGAACGAAATGAATTTTARTGTGAAGAAAAAGAGGAGAAATACCTCATATCACAATTCCAATTATCGGATACTCGGTACCAGACCCAAAACCAAGAAGCGGTATCGGTTCGTATCGGGTCTCAAATTTTATTAGTTGGAACCAGTTTTGACCGGGTCCCTTTTTTCAGGCCCAAAATCGGACCCAGTTACACCGATTCCGAGTCCGATACCGGTTACCCGGATTTTCTTCTCACCACTAGTCAAGGATTGTGCTCTAGGTATATGTTATGTATGGCTTTCCTTAAACTATATTCTTCATTTTGGTTTTTAATGTTCCGACCCGTTTCATCATTTGGATTTTATTTGAGTATTTTGGTTTTTGATGTCTTATTATGTATAACTCATATATGGGTTTGTTCATATTATTCAGAAAAAATAATTATTCGGTTTTTTTATTTTTTATTTTGCATGCATTCACTAACCTTGATCCAAGTCCGTATGTTACTGACAATAAGTATAGATAAATGTTACAAAAATGAAAACAAATCACCCTTTTTACGCTATGAAAATGAAAACATTAGCCATTCGTACAACGTCGAACAATAAAACTAGTTAGAATTAAAMAAATTTTAATTGTTCATTCAAATTACAATCATAGCTAAATTATTCAAGTATAATTGCATTCTAGATTTTTGGGCTAGGGATTCATAATCCCATTTCACTTACATGGGGTATTACATATATAAATATTTTTTAATTTAAATTAATAAATATATATTTAAAAATTAGATTATTTGGAGTCCAAATTCAGTCCGAAAAAAATTGGATTTTGAAATTTGAGTTTGAATCCGATCCAATAGTTGTGAAAGTTCAATCGAGTTTTTGAACTTTTCTAAATCCATTTACACCCCTAAGCCGATACATAGCTATGGTTTTTGAGCTTAAATATGGTTAAATTGAAATTCATTTTTAAGATTCGAAAAACTCAAGACTTGACTCGAGTTTGACTCAAGCTCTGAATATCTAAAATTTGCCTCAGCTCATTCCCACCCCTAGTTGTAGTCTTGTAATCGTATACTGTTCTAAACATTTATCGTGTAAAAGGAATTATTGACACCACTCGCAAAGTTTCATTGTTCATCTAATAGGTTTGATTGGGCATCATTTAATTACAAAGAAATGAAAATATTTGTTACTTCTTCCGTTTTTTATTAGTTGTTCCACACCAATATGACACAAAATTTAAAGAAAAATAAAAACTCATATGATTTACTTTCTAATAATACCCTTGTGGTCCCCTCGAAAAACTAATAAAGAGATTCGTGTTATCTTTAAAAAGTAAGGATATAGTGGTAAGTTTAATATCCAATCAATAAGAGGTGATACATCAATATATAACAGGTGYGGGGATAATGGTCCAATATTGGCACAAAATGGTCCATTCATTACTTTATTGCTGGGCACAATTCTCATTTCCACAAACCATGTCAATTTATTATTGTTGGGATAATACAATCTCTATTATATAAGYTAGAGGGATCAATGGTGTCCCCCTATACAAATACATATTTACCCCTTGATAAGTATTAAATTACATATTTAAACTTCATTCTATCTTTGTGCAAATTGCATATTTAAACTTCATTCTATCTTTGTACAAATTGCATTCTTAAAATAAAGGAAAATTTCTCCATGTACCCCTGAGATTAGGCCTAATAGATGATGTACCTCTGAGGTTTTCGAATTACCTCATGTACCCGTGAGGTTAAGGGTTAATAGCTGAAATACCCTTGACTTCCRTTAGTTTTTTCCGTCAAATTTAACCACCCTCCTAAATTACTTCTAACCTTCCTCCTTCCTTCTTTCCTTTTTCTTCCATTTATGCCACCATAACCTTTCTCTYCTCCATGAATTCAACCATACCACTCAAAATATTATTTTTTTTAAAACGGAAATTCGTTATTAGGAATCTYCCATTAATTCAACCGATGATAATGCTTCTGACCTCCCCCTTTTTTTAACAATTAATTCAAAATTAATTTTACACTAGTTCGCCCGAACTAAACCAAACAACAGCAAGCACCCAATTAATCTCCTTTGGGCCTTTTCTACCTTTTTCCCATCCAATTATTTGTATTCAATTATTAAATAAAGAAATATTTGATGGGGTAAAACCAAATAAATAACAACAACAACACCTYYAAAATCCACAACCTCCAAAACAACACCAGTAGCACCTCAGCGTTTTTGTCCGTTGTTGATTTTGATTTTGGTTAAATCTGAGTTGGCTTCGTAATGCGATTTTGGGCAGTCGGTGGTGGTGGCTTGGTAATGGTGGGTTGATTGGGTTGTGGTGATGAGTTTGTTCGTTTTCTGGGTCGTGGTAATGGGGGAGCGTGACGACGGTGGTTGGTGGTGGAGTGGTGCATGGTGGGTCATGATAGGCACTAGGCAGAGCTCCCTCTTTCTGGGTTCATGCAATTGTTCTTTATTTTGGTAGAATTAGATTAATTGAAGCATATGATTGAGAATTTATTAATTTAAAAGTTGGCATATTTTAGGGTTTTTTAAGGCAAAATTGCCACCAACTACCCACTTTTTGTCAAAGTTTGGAAACAACCACCCACTTTTTACATTTTCTTTGTGAACCACTACCTCTTAACGAAAATTCACTAATGGTGTTAACTCTCACCCATCCAACCACCGTGAACCACCACTCCCTCGTTGTCCTCACTATTGCCACCTACCACCGACCACCAATGCCTTTCATCGAGTAGCCCACAAGCACCATCGTAGGACTACGTATTAGTCCACGAAAACCACCAGCAGTGCAGCAGCCCCCAAACACATACATCACCCCCACAAAACTAGACAAAACCCTCTCAACCACCACCTTAAACCAACCCCTTACCACAAAGCCACCCACAAAACAAAACTCAAACCCAGAACAACTCAATTCCCCCTAATTTTGTGAATCAATTCCCCCCAATTCCCCAATTCGAAACCCTAGATTTTGCAACCAACAAATCCCAAAATCAAATCAATTTTGCAACCCCTAAATACTCAAATTTTGTGAATCAATTCCCCCAATAATAATTAAATTCATTTACCTTTCTAATTATGCAAAGGAGATGAATGAGAGTGGGCAATTACAATAAAATTACAAGGGTGGTCGTTATGGTGAGTTTGGACGAGAGAATTGTGAGGGTGGTCATAGAGGGGGGTGGAGAGGGTTGCGGTGATGTTAGTGGCTTGCCGCACTGTAGTGGTGCTGGGGGGCTTCTACGTGGTGCTGGTTGTGCTTGTGGGCTGTTGTCCAGTGGTGCTAGTGGCTGCTCAGATGGAAGGGAATCGTCGGTGGTAGACTGGCAAGATTGGAGTGAGGGAGTGGTGGTTGGATGGGTGAAAGTTAATGGTGTTAGCCTAAATCCGTTAAGAGGTAGTGGTTCTCAAAGAAAACTTAAAAGTGGGTAGTTGTTTTTTTTTAAAACAAACTGCGTAGTTGTTTATAAACTTTGACGGGATTTTCTGCATGGTACCCCTGTAAATTTGCGTTTTCCATGAAATACCCCCGTTTTTTTTGCCCTCTATATTGTACCCTTCAATTTTGAAAACTTTACACATTATAACCTTAATGATTTAATTTAACATAACTAGGGCTAAACTAAGGTTAATTTTAATTTTTTTAAAAATAAAATATAAACAAAAAACAACCACCCCACTCCACCACCACTTCGCCGCCAACAATCAGCCTCACTCCACCGCCACTGCACCCCACAACCAGCCCCACTTCGCCGCCACAACCGCCCCACTCCACCGCCACTGCATCGCCACCCAGCCCCACTTCGCCGCCACAACCAGCCCCACTCCACCGCCACTGCATCGCCACCCCTTCGAACCCCTAATTCATTTCAAAACCCTAAATCAATTCAAAATTCTAATTAATTCAAAACCTTAAATCAATTCATAAATCAACTTAGGGTTTGATTCCTTTATAGTTTAATTGCAAAATAGTTTTCAATTGTGAAATTAGGCTTCAATTTGGTATGTTCACGAATTGGGTTTTTATTTGGGTGTCACGAATGGGATTTTGATTAGGGAGGGGGTTCGATTAGGTTGGGTTTTATTTAGGGTGTTCGCGAGGGTGTGGGAGGCTGCGAGGTGGGTTCGAGGTGGCTCGCGAATTGGAGGATTCGATTGGGTGGGCTGCGAGGGGGGTTTTGATTGGGTTGGTTCGAAGGTGGCTCACGAATTGGTGGGTTGAGGTGGTTCGCGTTTTGCGGCGGTGGTTCGTGGTTCGCGGCGGCATTGTCGTTGGTGATGATGGGTGGTGGTGTTGTGGAGTAGGGTAGGGGGTGGTTGTTTTATTATTTGTTTTTTTAAAAAACAAAAATTAAAAAAAAAATTAAACTTAACCATGAGTGGTTAAGTTAACCATGAAGGTTATAAGATAGAAAGGTTACATAATATAAGGGTACAATATAGAGGGCAAAAAAAACGGGGGTATTTCATGGAAAACGCAAATTTACAGGGGTAGCATGTAGAAAATCCCAACTTTGACAAAAAGTAGGTGATTGTTGGCAATTTCGCCTTTTTTTAATGATTGATATGGTCAAGCTTTTGTGCATAATGAGTAATTGATTAATCTTTGTTAGTTAGCATTATAATGGTGAATTGGAAATAAGCTTGAATCAATTTTGAAGTTAGGAAGAAGGAAGTTAGAAGGGTTGTTATTTTTGTATACTTGTGACATTGCTCWGTTACAATTACAATTTTGTTTTGTTATTGATCTTCAATCACATGCATGAATTATATAGATTTGTTAGGTGTAGATTTACATGATAATGATGCACAATGCTTTGAAGAAGATGAACCTGAAGAGGAGCAGGAAATTGGTGGACAAAATCATAGTGCAAGTATGTCGACAGTAATATACTACTCCTAGTACTATATAAGTGTAATAGTAATTTTTTTGAATTCAACACTAACTTTTATGATAAAAGGGTAACTTAAAATAAAATTTACATAACTTTTGACCGTATAAGTGTAACTTAAAATTGTATTAGCATAACTTGAAATTGTATTAGCATAACTTAAAACTAGAAAAATGTAACTTTAATTTTTTTTTCCGACATTTGTCAATATTAGAAATCTTTTGAATATTTTGCATTTTATTTCACATTTTTTGTAACTTTAAAGCAATAAAGTATGACTTGAAATCATAAATTTGTAACTTAAAAGTGMAATGCATATATATTGATACACTAATCAAAATGTTTGTTACTTTAAACAATTTTAGTGTAACTTTCAAAGAACTAATAGTAACTTCTATGAAATCAGGTGCTAGTATAGTCACAAAAGAATTGAATAGTAAGATTTGGACAGTTGAAGAGAGATGCCACTTTCAAAGACACATTTAATAGTTGCTTGAAGAAATGTGAGGCGATAGAAGTGTAGRCATGTGCCCTTATTAGGCCTTGTCCTATGTCGATTTAATTCGTGGGGTTGAGTCACGGATCCCGTACGTGAGTGCTTTGGGGTAGTGTTGTCGAGTGGGGAATCGCCACCGTGCCTATACAGGTTAATCACGGACGCCCGAAACATTGGTGCCAAACTAATAATGGCCCCACTGTTTGATCAAGTAACCAGTTCGTGGGTTCGGGGACATGGTACGGAAAGAATCTTTGCCCAATCCCCCCGAATGTAGCGGCCTCAACTCGGTCTCATTGTAACTCCATTCGATCCAATTCATTGAATACACAACAACTTCGCAATTTTATCCTTAGGAAGCGTTCTAAACTTAGAAACCACTAGCTACCTATCCTAATTATTGTGATTACTTCAAATTAATCAAATTAATAAGGTGCTTAAAATCAATTTGTTTATGATTAATTGGAATTTAATGTGATTCAACAATTTCAGGTCTTGTTAAGCAATAAAAAAAAGTGATTTCATGTATAAAAAAAATCAACATACATATGAGATGATAGTTAGTATGCAATAATAAAAAACTCAAATATTCAAATCAATCTTACCTTGCTTCACTATCAATCAGAAGAGAAAACAAAGGTTAGTATATCAAAAAACTTTACTTCGATTTGTATCCCTTATCACAACAAAAGWGATTGTTAGCATTGACAATTACAATTAAAACAATTGCGATAAAGCGAAAATGATTGAAAACTAATGAATGTACATGATTGAAATTCAAAAGTGAAATTATAATGTTAAATGATTGAAATTTAAAAGCGAAATTATAATGTTAATAAAAAACAAAAGTAAAGATTGATTATAATTTCGCTTTTAAATTTCAATCATTTGAAACGACTCCGAAAGGAGTGACACATTTGAGAACCTTCGATTTTGATGAGTGATTTGTGAGAGAGAATTTTGAGAGTTTCAAATTGCCTTCAGCACAAGAGAATTCGTTTTTTTAAATGTTTATTTTCGTTTAAGCACCGAGAGCATGTGTTTATAGGCGTATGGGTAAAGATAGGTTAAAAAAGGATATATAGGGATACGGATACAACCGTATATACGGTCYAGGGAACCGTATATACGATTGGGCTGACGTGGCCATGACATGGATGGCCATGTCAGCGATCCGTGCTTAATTATCCTTTTATCTATCTTTTCGCTCGGGAATTAATATCCGTGTTTTTGCATCTAAACTACTATCCAATTAACCTTTATCCACTTGTCGATAAACATGATTAATCCTCAAGAATATTTCGGATAATTCCCGAATCTATCTACGAATTTATGAATTTATTTATTTTCGAAAATCATTTCGCAAAGTTGTAAAAATCATAGAAAAATCAGAAAAATTATTTACAAATATTGGCGAAATAAGAAAAATGAGAGGAATAAGATGAAAATGAAAAATCTTAGAAAAGACCTTTAGAAATAGTTCTAAAAAATCATTTTTGCGAAGAAAAATGCCCTAAAATAGAAAATAATTAAAATAAATATTTTCTGCCTATTATCGTGCTCTCGGCRTATGATTTCAAGCAACTTTAATTCAAATTGTGCAAATGGATGTRGTTTGATGGATGTGATTTATGGATTTTGTCGCAACTTCTGAAATCAAATCTATTTCGACATATCGTACTTTTCCTTTTTGGCTATTCAATTTGGGGAGACACTTTTGGGTGTCTACAAGAAGCATTTAAAAAAACTACTATTTTGTGCGTGCGGCGATTGCTCTTTGAACTTTATGCTTTCTTTCTGTTCCAAGATACAAGAATTTGAGTAAAGTATGGGAATCTTGATCCGAATTGTCTGAATTAGATTTGAGGTCGGAAAACACGTCGGAATCTTTGTTGGAGTTCCTTAGGAGAGAGAAAACCGCGTTAGAGGACCCATGGTTTGTGACCCTAGGGACCACCTCCGATGCTTAAGTCAGCAAGGGATCAAAATAGGAGAGAGAGAAAGTAGGTGAGAGAAAGTACTGATTTTTATGTGTAAATTGTCAGAATCTGGTCCCCTTGAAAGATGGCATTAACCTCCTATTTATAGGCAACAGGAGGGTAGAATCGTAACTGATTCAARTTAGAAGAATCTGGAAGGATCTCTAACTAAATTCTGTTAGGTAGAGTCCTCTAGAAGCCTCCTTTGTTTGATTAGTTAAAGAAGACAATAATGGTATTTTCGTAATTATCTGCATTGGGACAKGCCCAGTATCTGGTGGGCCGGAACAGTTAGCCTCACRSATAACTCTGTAATTCACAGAACTCTTTTCTGAGATTAAGTGTTGAGCGGTATACATTCTGAGGTATACCCAGTTGCTTAGCTCTCCTTAGGGTAATTTAGGAAATCCTATCCTTAGGATTTTTAACCCCTTATCCTAAGGTGAGGTAAGTGAATGGTATCTACTACTTCCTGTGTGAAACAGATCAAAATTTCAAATCATCTAAAAGATTGATTCTAAAACTAAGCTGAAAATGCTGACAGGCGTTTAAAGCTTATGGCGTTTTCAAGCAAAAACTACAGGCTTKAAAAAACGGGCGGTTCGAGAACTGGACCAAATAAACCCATGGGCGTTTTCAAGACAAAATTCCCCATTTATAAAAATGGGTGGTCTAAGAACTGGACCAAATAAACCCATGGGCGTTTACTGCCCATGGCGTTTAAAAGTCAAGATTCCCCATTTCTAAAAATGGGCGGTCCGAGAACTGGACCAAATGAATCCATGGGCGTTTGGTGCCTATGACGTTTACAAGCTAAAATCCCCAATTTATAAAAATGGACGGTCCGAGAAATGGACCAAATAAACCCATGGGCATCTACTGCCCATGGCGTTTACAAGTCAAAATTCCCCATTTATAAAAATGGGCGGTCCGAGAATTGGACCAAATAAACCCATGGGCATTTATGCCCATAGGCATTTAACAAGTCAAAATTCCCCATTTATAAAAATGGGCGGTCCGAGAACTGGACCAAATGAATCCATGAGGGTTTAGTGCCCATGGCGTTTACAAGGTAATATCACATGCTTGTTGTTTAACCCCTATTTAGACCAAAGTTCTTGGTATTTACCCCAAAGGCGATTACAAGAAATTTCTTCCATCCAAGAACTTGGGCGGTCCGAGAACTGGACCTAAATCCTTGGCACTCAGTCCCAAGGCGATTAGGAGAAATTTCTTGCATCCAAGAAATTGGGCGGTCCGAGAACTGGACTTAAATCCTTGGCATTCAGCCCCAAGGCGATTAGGAGAAATTTCTTGCATCCAAGAAATCGGGCGGTCCGAGAATTAGACCAAAATCCTTGGCACTGAGCCCCAAGACGATTAGGATAGAAATCACAGACTTCTCATCATGTTGCCTAAGCCGTGGATGTTTATCCTGACTTGGAAGGCAATTAACCCACAGGATTAATATCGCGATTTATTGGCGATTACAAGTGAAACCTTATACCCTTGAAATACCAAATATATTCCGAAATATAATACTGTATTGATACAGTACTTTGCCCAAAATCCATATAATACCCYGTATAAATCCTCCTGAAATATACTCCTTAATGGGCCTTAGATACGGAAACTTTATTGAGAGAGAAAATGCTAAAATCCTCTTTCCATCTCCAGAAATCTAAAAAATCTCATTTTGCTCTTAAGTTAGAGTTCCCTAGACGTCAAAATCAATTTCCAAATCACAAGTGTTTGCTGAAGGCGTTTCCAAGCTAGGCGACTGTAATAGGAGAATCATCATTCACAAAACTTGGTGGTCCGGTTACTCGACCAAACTTTCCTCTCATCAAGGTACTGTACCCTTATCCTCCTTTTAGTTTCAACATGTTGCAAATAACCCGAAATCATGTCCCGTTTAACCTTTAGAAATATTGAGTATGAAATAGAAGATGACTCCTTTCATAATAGGAAGTGGGCGGCTAGGTGTAGCCGTGAGTATAAAGACCCTTATGTTAGGATTGTAGACAACCATAATAACGCCGATACTACGCCCATCACCTTTCCTGTTGAAAGCCCACCTTCCAGCGGTCATAATACTAGTGATAGTTTAACCGCCGACATCGAGGAAGAGGAGGAACTTATAGAGCCTATTTCTGGTAAAATAACTATGGCTAGCAAACCTCCTGAAGATGGCATTTGTACGGACCCCTATAATCGTTTTATAACCTCAGGAGCCGTTGTCAAGATGGTGCAAGTTACCTATGACGATCCGGAATCGGACGCCGAATCGCCCAGGACCGAAGCGTCCACCTCCAACGCCCTTGGAGCTAAAAGTTATAACCTTGTCAATCATTTTAGGAATTGGTTAGGTCAAGAAGAACATAGACGACAGTTAACCTTTYGTTATCGTCTTCCCAATGATTACACCATCCAGATAGCAGGAGCAAGGAGGGCGGTAAGAAACCCARCTCCTAGTTGTATAGCTATATATATGTTGCACTTAGAGTCAGGTATTCGATTCCCCTTGCATCCTTTTATTGTAGACTTGTTGAATGCTTATAGAGTTACCCTTGCCATGCAGATGTCCAATAGCATTTCTCAAATTCTTTCCTTCATCGCCTTGTGAGACATTCTCAAGGTAACGCCTACTCTGGTCCTTTGGAGAAATATGTTTTACCCTGTAAAATCGAAGAAATACTTTGGCCCCGGTTGATATGGATTCAGAACCAGAAACCATTACAAGATCCTTCAAAAAACTGTTTCCAACAGCAAAGGGTTCAGGGGTAAATTTGTATTTATTTACCATGGCGAGGAGTAGATGTGTATAAGAGACAGCAGCAAAGGGTTCAGGGGTAAATTTGTATTTATTTACCATGGCGAGGAGTGGAACATTCCCACCAAACCCGGTAGTCGCCCACCAAACTTCCTCCTAAACAAAGATGTACTTCAAATGTCCAAGGAAGAGGCTGTAATGGCCTTATACTGTTGTACAAAAATAATAGATGTAGGGGGCGAGGAGTGTTAGTTTCCTTGTTGGTGGGTTCCTCAAGTCAAAACCCTAACAAGGGAATTTATCCTGTCCTATGTGGGTCTTACCAAGCATACACTAGGGGTATGAGTCCAACCTTTCCCTTTTATCTCCTATTAACTCCACTTGGTCCTTATTTTATATTTTCCTTACAACATTGGCTAGGGCGAGGTTCACTACAGAAATGGAAATCCTTCCTGGTGAAATTGACAGGACGCACATAATGATGAACGCTTGTCTAGAAGAAGAGACAATTCCGGTCCCCGCCAATCTTGTAGCAAGTCTTTTCTCCTATCTCTAAGTTACTTTCAACCTTGCTTTGTCTGGCACTTGCTTGCGATTATTCCTTTGCAGAAGAAGAGCACCAAAAAGGTTCGCCTCGCTGAGAGTGCGTCGGACAAAGTGTAAGGCGTTGAGCAGGGGGAGCAGGTCGACCCTGCCCATCTCAACAACGTCTTCGAGGATCTTGAGCCCACTTAGACCMCTTTTGCTGGGTATAACCCGGTAAAAGGTCAGGTGGTGGATGACGGTGACGCTGATCACCTCTTTCATGAGGATGATGAGGTTGCCGAGGCGGATCAAGGCTGTGATGATACCGTCGAAAACGACGAGGGGGATGATGACAATGAGCCCCTAGGCGGTGACGAATATACGGGAGTTCCCTTTACCGAGCTCCCAACTAAGGTGAAGCTGACCCGCGCTTGCACCGCCGTAGCTGAAATGCATTCGATCGAGGCGGATGCAGAAGTAATAAAGCCAGAAGGGAAGAACACTTTCTTTCCTTTGAGGGAAGTCTGGTTTGAGGTAGGCGTTCCCATGCTTTACTTTAATACCTTGCATAATTTTATTAATCTAACCTGTTTCCCCCCCTTTTTACAGCTGTCCGCCAGGCTCCATGGAATGTCTGAGGTGTATGCCTAGGCTCTGTTGACGGAGGATACGTCATATGCTAAAATGGCGGCCTCCCAAAAGAAGATTGAGGATCTGACCTTGCAGATCACCAATCTTAAGTCTGAACATGCCCTTGGCCTCAAGGCTACTGAAGACAGGGCGAAAACAGCTGAGGATGCCCTTAAAACGGYGGAGGCAGCGAAGAAGACCGCTGAGGGCGACCTGGTCCTTTGTTGAACCCTAGTTTTGATGAATGAACAACAACAAAAAGCAAACTCAAGTGTTTTGTATATGATGTGTGTGTTAGATATGATTTACAGGAAATAAGTTTTTAGAGTCTTAATGGAGTAAGGATCATCCAAGAGTGGAAAGGSAGTTCCTGTGGCTTTAAAGATTTAAGAGTTCATGGAAGAAACTCAAGAGCAAGGAACTCGAGTCCCTTGAAGAACTCAAGACTCGAGATCTACTTGTGGAATCATCAGGGTATAATAAACTTAGGATTTTATATGCAGATGCTGACTATGCAGGTGATTTAGTAAACCGAAAAAGTACCTCAGGAATAGTCCAGTTCCTTGGGTCTTGTCTAGTTTCTTGGGCATCTAAGAAACAAAATAYTGTAGCYCTTTCTACTGCAGAGGCTGAGTATGTAGCTGCAGCAGCATGTTGATCTCAAGTTCTTTGGATCAAACAATAATTAAGAGATTTCGGATTAAGGTATGATTGTATTTCAATTTATTATGATTATACCAGTGCAATTTGTATTTCAAAGGATCCAGTACATCACTCAAGAGTCAAACACATTCATATAAGACATCACTTTCTAAAAGATTATGTTGAAAAAGGCTTAATCAAATTGGAATTTTGTGAAACGGAAAGTCAAATAGCTGATATATTGACTAAGCCTTTAGCAAGAGATCGTTTTGAAAGAATGCRCATGGAACTTGGGATGATTCAACTATHCTAAAGAGRTACTCCWRAATTCCTCAAGGTATGATCTCTAAGACTAAGACTTGTATATATGTCTCATGCACAATCTTTATGTGARTMACATTACACTAAGTAGAGCATATATTTGTCTTGTGTGCTTATATGATATCACTCGTATAAATTAAGAGCATATGTGTATAATGTATTAAAGTGGCTTAGCCCAATTTGTTTTGTTCAAATAGTTCAAGCCCAAATCTTTTCTACAAAACAAATAAATTTTATTCTACAAAAATTATTTATTTTTATTTTTATCTTTTTTTGATACAGCTAAAAATCTCAAAATTCTAAATGTTTGTCTAAATTAGCTGTATTGCATCCTAAATACATTACTCCCCTAAATTATCTCAACCGGATGCATTTTCTAAGAGTTAAATACCSACCTTCGTATGTCAAATCAATTGAATCTAAAATTGAAGTTACTGACCGCATTAATTACTCTCTGCCATTTTTGACCGGTCAAAATTCATCTCCCCTTTTAACCTTCACCACACAATTTAACCCGTCTTTTCACCTCTTTATATAACATGCAAAATCAAAACTCATACTATTCATCTCCACTTCACTTAAAATCCCTAAAATTTCTCACAAATTCTCAATATTCACCCATTGATATTTCACCAAACCCCTCAGCATCTCAAATGACCAAACACACTGATGAAACCTCAAAGAAACGAAAATTTGATGAAATAGAAGATGACTGGGAGGAACTCGGGGATCCTATTCAAATGGAGGGCAAGTCCTTTGTTCGCACACGTATTGAGGCAAGGTGTTTGAATCTGATGATGGGCATTGATGTGAATATGGACTGGTGCCCAACAAGTAAGTTTACTCAACTCCTTAATATTTTAGAATTTCAGGGGTAAAGTGATCTTTTTGGTGTATGTTATAAGAATGTTATGTCCTACACTATCATGAACAAGTTTACTGAAACTTTCAAGCATGAAAATGGAATTATTACTGCTAAAATTGGAACCAGAAAAATTGAATTTGGGGCTTGAGATTTAAGTAAGGCTTTTGGGATTCCTAATGAAGGGTTTAATTATTATTTTAAGGGGTGGTATGAGGAAAAGAAGAAAGATGGAACTAAAGTTAGAAAATCATATAATGGTGTTTGCATTGATCAGATGGTGGAGTCCATTAGAGGAAATAAAGATTGCATGAAAACAAACCACAAAAACATCTAACCAATTCAAAAAATCCTGTTTCACCTTGTTTTTCGTTCTATTATTCCAAGGACCCAACACAGACATGAGGCCAATCACCTTGATGCCTTATTGATGTACTGTTTAGAGAACAAAAATCAAATCAATTTTCCTTCCTTGATGGTAAAGCACCTCACTCACTATATTGAAAATGGATTCAAAATTGGATATTGCAACCTTCTGATGACTTTCTTTGAAAGTTTTAGCATTAAGCTTGACAAGGAGGTCCTAACTATGCAGACTAACCATTTCATACAACCTAGTACTCTGCATAGGTTGGGACTTTGTGTGAAAAATGGTGAGTGCTGTTTCATATAGTCTGAGGATTAGGAGCAGGATGATGTGATGAATGAGGAAAAGGAATATGAGAAAGAGAGTAAGAAACAGGAGGTTGACAAGGAGAATGCTGAGGAGAAACAAGAAGGAAAGGAGGAGAAACCTGATGAAAAGGAAGAAGAGAGTGAACCTGTCACTCGATCTGGTGGCAGGAGAGGGAGACGTCGAGGTAGATTGAGAGAAGGGGTGGAAGAGTTTCTAGGAGGATTGCTGAGAAAGAGTCTATGGTTGACATGCTCAACATAGAGGATGATGAAGAGGAGAAAAAGTCACATGAAGTTGAGCCTACTCTTCCTGCAGCAAAGGAACTTCCAGAGAAGACCTTGGTTCTGTCTGGACTGGGGTTAAGTGGCTTCAATTCCTCTGCCATATTGGAGGAACTTAAGTCCATCAAAGCCTCAGTTTAGAATCTGGACAGCAAGATGGATGGGGTTCTGACTTGATTCAAAAAGCTGGAGACTGAGGTTGGAAAGCTTGGAGCTGTCTCCCACAAGGTTGCCAGAGGTATGAATGAAGCTGCAACCAAGCTGAGCAGAGGACAGGAGGACATTCTACAATTGATATCAGAGCTAAGTTCTCGCATAACAGGATAACACCTGCTAGGCATTGCTGAAACTCAAGAAACTCAAGATGAACAACCAGAGAAACTTGAAGAAGGTTACTCAAGCTCTAACGTCCACCCATGTTTAATGGAGTTCTACTCCTACTGGAAAGACGGATGGAATTCTTCATCAAAGCTGAGAATTTATCAGGTATCGAGAGTCATTGAAGCTGGTGATTTCTGTTTGTCACCAAACTACTACGAAAAGGAGGTGTAGACACCTAAAGTGTCTCCCAAAGTGAGTGAATCGTGATGAAATACGCACTCGCTCAGATTGTTCTCTCGACTCTAGAAAAGATGCTATGAACTCACAAAAGTTTGAAATACGTGAGGATGATACCGACTATTGAGCCAAGACGAAAGACAATGGAGGCAAAAAATATTTTCTTTTTATTCTTATTATTTTCTATTTTAGGATTTTTTTAAAAATAATTTATATTGGAGATCTCCATAATTTCACTTTTCATCATTCCTTTCACATTTTTTGAGCTCAGTTAGTATTTTAGATTTTTTTCCGATTTTTCTCTTTTTCTATGATTTTAATAAGTTTTTATACGCAGAAAAATACAAAAAAAATACAAATACACAAAAATACCCCGGAAATACGTGGAACCTTTAGAACACTCTAGGAACTCCTTGCTTGGGAGCAAGGGTGTCTAGGTGATGCGAATCAAGCGAAATCACTATGCTAATGCACGAAATAAATGATCGAGGAAATAAAAATGACGCGGAGATATCGACTATAACAGAGCCGCGTATATACAGGCCTCATCTGCGTATATATGCGCAAGGTCTTGCGTATTAACGCTGGTTTCCTGCCTTATATACGAGAAGGTACCCCCTAGCGTATATAGACGGCAGGTCTCTCACCTGCGTATATTATGCAGGGTTTTTCTCTCCTTTTCCTGCTGCCTATTTAAATACTCTTGCTCTTCGAATTTCACACAGTGTTTCATAACGTTGAGTTTCAAACCTCTTTCCTCGAACTTGCGTATTCTCTCTCTCTCTCTCAAACATCTAAACATTCGTTCTGAGTTCTAAGCATCGATTCTGTTCGATTCAAAGCGAACAGGGATATAAATCTGAGATTACTACACCTAAAACATCTTTTGACTCTACTTAATTCCTTTTGTCACTTTTAATTTGATTAACCATTATTATGAGTTTCAATTAAATAACACAATGTAGAAACTCCTTTTTATTTGATTCATGTAAATAAGTAGGGCTAATGTTCACTTGTTAATTTCATTGTCCCTTTTATTTTCATTGCTATGTTTATTGTTGCTAGTATTACTAACATTCTCTTTGTGTTTTGTATAGCCATCTTCAACGAATCGTTTTATTATTTACGATTTAAACTTAACAATAATTTGATTGCAGTGACAAGGTGAGGATGGCGTACATATATTATATATGTTTTTCAATTTTTGTCTTTCTCATAGTGGATGTATATATATATCTTATCACATTGTATATATTGCTTAAACAAGACCGGAATTCAATGCGTATCACATTAAAGTCAGATAATCAGGACGACGTTTTCTAAGCACCTTGTTAATATTGACTAATAATCAAGTGATCGCTTTATCCATGTAGAAGTCATTGTTTGTACATAATAAGTACACTCACTAATATAATTAGATTAGTGCGCTTTCAAGATATTCAATAGGCTCTTTGAATTCATTGGTTATGATTTATGGAACTACAATGAGACGAGTAGAGGCCGCTACATGCGGCGATTGGGTTACTGATTCAATCGTCCATGTCCCGACCACACTTTGGTTACTGGACCTATTTGTGGGGCCCTAGTTTGGCACCAAGTGTTTCGGGCGTCCGTAATAACCTATATGGCACGGTGGCGATCCCTCAATTCGACAACAACCCCAACAATTCACATGCGGATTCCATGGCTCAATTCCATGACACTGAAGCTGAGGTCAACACCCCCTAAGGCGGGGCGAAGCCCTACCAGGAGGTAATCCCTAAACCATCTTGAATATGACAAGATGACTATGGATAAGATGGATATTAATGCACTTGTTGTCAAACTCCTTCCACTGTGGATTGGACCACATGAAACAATCATGTCATAGGGTGAGAAATGTGCCGGCAAACGGAAGAATCAACTTCAGCAGACGCAGACATGCGATGATATCAGCTTAATCATCCCTAAACAAATATCGGTGAAAAGATCTGCATAAATCCAAGGAAAAGTCACAGAGTACATTGTAGCGGTTGAGATCTCGTGCAGAAAATCTTATGTTTGACCACCACCCAGGCAACGTATTATAGCATCGACCGTTGGTTACCTTGTTAGTATAATGAGCAACCAGTTCTTTTATGAGGCTCATGAGCGATGCGGCTGTTATTGATGCTTTTCATCTTCTTATATCTTGTCAGAGTGAGCATTTCTGAAATGTTTATGTGGTAACATTCAAAAATTCTCGTATTTACATAAGGATCGTTTGATTCTTTACACTTCATTAGATAACCTTCATGAGTGATTTGAAGTAAATCTCAATCAAACCAATAACACGACAGAACGCTAAGAGATTTGGATTTACTTCAAATCACTCATGAAGGTACTAATGAAGTAAGAGATCCAAAATCGATCTCTTAATGTCTAAATACGAGAGATTTGAAAATGATACCAAAAAAACTATTCAAGAAATGCTCACTCGTTTCACTAATATTATAATGAATTAGTTTTCTCTGGAAAGCAAATCCCAGTTTGATGAACAGGTGAGCAAGTCCTTCAAGTCTTACTCAAGATGAGATGGAGAGCCAGGTCACTGCTTGCGCAAGAACACAAGGATTTTCACACGTTTAACATTGAGCAGCTTGCGGGTTCTCTCATGACCCATGAGTTGCATTAAGCTCAACAGTTCTCAGTGAAACTCACAAGGCCAGGAACTTGGCCCTCAAGGTGGATGAGAAGAAGAATCTGAAGTTGATGATGAGGAGGCTCCATGCTGGTAAGACGTTTTAAACGTATGTTAAACCTAACAAGTCTAAAGTTTGTTAAAAGAGCGGCACCTGCAAAGTTGAGCATCATGTCATCGATGTGGTGCTTCTGATCACTGGATTCAAGACTGTCCATTGCATAACTGAAAAGGAAAAAAGGGAAGACCAAGGAAACAAGAAAGAAGACTAAAACTCCTTTAACAAGACTGATATGAATGAAAGCATGATAGCTGCATGGGGAGACTCCGAGACTAATGGAGATGAGGAAGATGAGAATGAAAATGAAACCGCCAATCTTTGTCTTATGGCAAAGACTGAGAGAACTCAATCTCGAGAGGTATTCCTAATCCCCAAAACTAATGACTTCTCTAAATCACTTTAAGTTGATTTAGTTTTGCTTATGATGATGATGGAGTGTAACTAAAAGCTTAACTGAACTGAAAAGGCATTAGAAGTTGCCCGGGAACACAGTCTGGATTGAAAATCAAAGGATTGATGTTCAGGAAATTCTTTGAACTTTCGATAAGAACCGTCTCTTGAAGGAACTATGGAAAAGATCAAATATGAATAATATTATGTTAAATGTTGAATTGATCAATACAAGCTCATGTGTACTGACTGAATGCTCCAAGTTCTCCAAACACATACTTTTAACAAATATTTTGAAAAACTCAAGATGGAACTTGAGGAACTTAATTTGATAGCTCAAATTGGAGAAGGATTGAGGCACGAAGAACAGAGAGTTCATCATACACAGTGCCAAAATGGATTGAGAATGCTCAACCACCCCACAGAGAACTGAAGGACTAGGCTATGTTCAGTCAAACATAAAAGAAGAAGAAAAAGTAAGGGGGGGGGGGGGGCGGGGGGGGGGGGGGGGGGGGGGGGGGGGGGGGGGGGGGGGGGGGGGGGGGGGGGGGGGGGGGGGGGGGGGGGGGGGGGGGGGGGGGGGGGGGGGCGCGGCGCGCGCCGCGCGGGGGGGGGGGGGGGGGGGGGGGGGGGGGGGGGGGGGTGGGGGGGGGGGGGGGGGGGGGGGGGGGGGGGGGGGGGGGGGGGGGGGGGGGTGGGGGGGGGGGGGGGGTTGGGGGGGGGGGGGGGGGTGGGGGGGGGGGGGGGGGGGGGGGGGGGGGGGGGGGGGGGGGGGGGGGGGGGGGGGGGGGGGGGGGGTTGTCGATCTAACCTAGATAAGATTGACTTTTGTGGGCAGAAACTGGTCATTAGAACCAGACTAGCAACAAGAAGCTAAATCGTAATGAACACAATGTTAAACAATTTGGGTAAAGAACAAGACATTGTTCCTCTATTCAAAGAACCCGATGGAAACCAGGTTCCTCGTACTAACCTTAAGTTCTTTTGCATGATTAGTGAGGGGAAAAACTTCATGGTTACCTCGCAAGTATGTTGTTCAAGCACATGACAGAGATAATCTAAGTTTTCTCACTAGAGTCCCTAGAGGTGGAACTGTGATTTTGGATACAGAAAGGTGAGATAATATCCAAGGTAAAGTCGGTAAGTCAGTTCCCACTGTATAAATAAGTATTTTTAGTCGAGGGTTTGAACATAATCTTTAAGTATTTCTCATTTTGGATAAAGGTACAACATGTTAACTTCCAACAAAAAACTTGGAAAATCATCAACAATCACACGGACTCATTGTTTCTGAGAAGGCTAGAAAGGAACAACTGTATCGAGTGGATCTCAATTCTGCCAAGGAACAATCTCCCTTGTCTCAGTGTAATGAGGATGATGCATTATTAATGCAATAACTGTTTTGGTCAGCTAGCTTCACACATGAACAACTATGTACAAAGACTTGTTCAGTTGCGTCCTCCAAATGTCAAGTTCCCTGGTAAATAATGTGTTGATGCATGCGTGAGGGGAGCAGATATAGATCCTCTTTTTAGCAAAAACATGAAACTAAACCAAGCCTTAGACTAATTATATGGATTTTGTGCCTAGAGGAATCCAAAGTAGAAGTGGGGAAAAGTATGTTTCTTGTTATTGTAGCATTGACTTTCTAGATTTCACTTGGGTATATTGATTGTCAAGATAAGAATGAATACTTATGATGGATTGGTTGGCTTTTGCCAAAAGGATTAAAAATCTAATGGATTTCCAATAGTACATTTAGGGTAGAGTCATGGAAACAGATTGAAAACTCAAAGTTTGTGAGCTTTCAGTGAAAATGCGCATGAATCATAATTTTCTAAGCTCCTAAATCTCCACACAAAGATGGTAGTTGTTGAGGTAGAACAGAGACTTTGGAAGATATGGCCAAGGACTATGCTTATAGCAGTGGTCTTGCAAGAAATTCTGGGGCTGAAGCCATTAATACTGCATGCTACATATTAAGTCAGTTTTATAAGACCTATTATTAACAAGACCACCTATGAATTACACAAATGGTAGGAAACCTAATAATCTCACATCTAAAGAACATTTGTTGAGGTTTTTGTCCACATAATGGTAAAGAGGAACTTAGAAATTGATGAAAAAGGATGAAGCTGTATTTCTGTGGCTATTCTATATGCAAAGCTTATAGAGCTGTATACAAAAACTGGGGGGTATGTGATGTTGAAAGAAAGTATACATGTAATATTTGATGAACTGAACACATTTAAAATGCAGAATTTTTTTCTTGATAAACCAATGATTTTGAAATTGGAGATAATTAGGAATTAGATCAGGTGAGGAATCCAGTAAGCAGACCAAAGACCCAGCCGAGTTCAGGAAGAGGTTCAAACACCAGAAGTTCTCACCTGATGCTTGCAGGGAATGAAGCAAATGCTAATGAAAGCAGAAGGAATCAAGTGAGATAACTCAACCAGGACAGTGAGAACTTCAGCCCAAGCCCTGGGACAGCATCAGAAATCTCACCCCACTGATCTTCATATAAGTGACATCGGTAAAAACTCAGACAAGAGCTCACTGAAAACCTTCTGTGCCTTCATGCATTCTGTCCATTAGGACCCAAGAATCAGAAGAGCTCTAAAAAGATGCGATTGGGTTATTGCATGCAAGAATGATTATGAGGTATTGAAAGAAACAGGATGGCATCTTGAACTCTTCCTAAAACAAAAAGGTATTGGACTAAAATGGGTTTTTAGAATAAACTAGATGAATATGGCACATAGTAAGAACGAAGGCTAAGACTAGTTGTTAAAGGTTATACCAAACAAGGAAGGCATTGACTTTTGAAGAAAACTTTTGCACCATGTAGTCAAGTTGAGAGCTATTCGAAATTCTTATTGCTTGCATCTTATTGGTTCTTAAATTATATCAAGGATGTTAAAGTGCTTTTCTTAATGGATACCATCAGTGGAAGTTTATGTTGAGCACCTCCAGGATTGAAAACCATAAATGTTCCTAATCATGATGTTTAAGCTTGACAAAGCGCTTATATGGTTAAACAAGCACCAAGGGCCTGGTATGAAGATTACCAACAGTTTCTTTTACAAAATGATTTTAAAAAGAGGAAAAGTTGACAAAACTTGTTTTTGAAAGCTGAAGGAACTGACTTCTTGTAGTTCAAATTTTGTTGTATGACATTATAGTTAGAGTATCAAATGATAAAACTGTGTAACTACTTTGCTGACTAATGAGTGAGATTTGAAATGAGTATGATGGGTAGTTAACTTCTTTCTGGATCTGCAAATAAAGGCAAACAAGAGGGGGAACTATCATATCATCAAACAAATATATCGCGAAGTTTTGAAAAAATACAATTGGATCAAGTTAAAACGTATATGACACCTAATGGGAGTTGGTACTAAGACTGGATGAAGATCCAATGATGAATCTCGAGTGGATTATGAAAAGTATAGAGGTATGATTGGTCTTTTTTATCTCACGCTAGTAACAGAGATATATCTTTAGTGTTGGTAGTGTGTCATTTTCATTAACCCTAAAGAAGTCCACTAATGTCTCGTAAAAAGGAGTTCAGGTACTTAGAGGAACTTGAGAACACTAGTCCTTCACTCTAGAAGTGATAATTTGATTTAAAAGGTACAGATGTTGACTATGAGTGATTTAGTAAACCGAAAAGTACCTCAGGAACAGTCCAGTTCCTTGGGTCTTGTCTAGTTTCTTGGGCACTAAGAAAAACTGTAGCTCTTTACAACTGAGAGGCTGAGTATGTAGCAGCAGGCAGTATGTTGTTCGTCAAGTTCTTGA